>JAWNNQ010001767.1:140000-376953 GCA_035044765.1 Leucophenga montana
TTCCGCATTGAGAAAAATCGATTCAATAGTTTTTACAGCAAAAAATCGAAGCTAAAAAATTGTCATCCGAGTACCAGTGGTCGTCAAAGTGGTGAAGCAATAATTTTATTTTTCGTTTTTTGGCACCATAATTACAGAGAACATTACATTTTCAAGCAATTTTACTTCAATTCATGAAAATCGAAGTTCTTAAACTTTATTCAATGGCATAAAATTCTCTTTTTAAAAGCTGGCATTTCATAAAAATTAATTGATATCGCTTGTTACAGCAAAAAAAAAAACATGGTTTAGTCATATTTTAAAGGCAAGACAATTGATTTTAAACTAAAAAAATATGCGAAATCTGACTTTTGTCAAAATATGCTTGATTTCGGTAGTCTAATAATAGCGAATACTGCTGAAGCGGGAAAACATTTTGTTGTTCAAGCATTAAAATTTCTCTGTTCCTTCAAATGCATCACATGTCTTCATAGTTTCATGGCTGCACATACACTTCTTTAGCTATTAGAATTCAGAGATCAGGAAGTTTAGTTGACTAACTGTTCAATAATAGATCATTTTAAGGTGAAGGTCTAACCAATTAACTATGAACTTTTGCAGCCAAACCGTTTTTCAGCTGTGAATTGCAAGTCAGCATTTTGTTCAGACTTTCTAGCTGATTCGAAATTTTGAAACATGCATAATTTTATATGTTATTGCGTTTGTGCTTTTTCGCAACGCTCCAATCACAACAACAAATACAAGTAGAGAGACAGTCACCAAAATAATAGCGAATCGCAGACAAAGTAAAACATGAAATCTGCTGTCTATTGTAAAGTCTTATCAACTTGTAACTTGGCTGTCATTTAATATTTGTTTGTGTGCGTTTCATGTAAGGCCTATGTGTGTTTGCTTCGTTGTATAAGTGAAGACTGTTTAAGCCTTTTATGCACATAATATACAAAAACTTTTGTTAAATTATAGATTGTGCACATCTCCAAAGTAAATTTTCTCATAAAATTTTTAAAGTGTATTTAAATTTCTTCGTGTGTTAAAGGTTTTTACTTTACTATTTTTTTTCACAATTATTTTTAACTGAGTTTTATTTTTCGCTGCTGCTTTTCTTTGCATTATTTCCAGCTGACACTTTTGTATATGAAAATTTGTGTTCTTGTTTTAATTAAGTTTAAATTTAAGTTTAACAATTTATGCAAGTTGAAATGTACAACACAACAGGACGAAGGACAATGTTAAAAATTAATTAAATCATGACAAGCACAGCAAGTTAGTCACGCATTCATTCAATCATTCATTCATTCAGTTGCTCACTTAGTCATTCATTCACTCATTCACTCATTCACTCATTCACTCAAGCAGTTAATCAAAGACAACCGGAAACGTAAAAAAAGAAATCATATAGCATAAGCTAAGGCGCACGACAACGGAAGCTAAGAAAAAATAAATGACAAATCTACTTATTTACTTCGACGCACAAAATCACTCACGACATGCCAAATCAGCAAATGGCCATATTGCCGACAAACCGGCAGGCAGGCAGGCAGACAGACGGACGGACGGATGGGTAGACAGACGCTGACACAGAACCACATGCTGGCACGCAAAGTGGGAGCGCCGTAAAGTAGGCTACGATTTTAGCTTTTTTGCGCTACTTTGACTGATTTTGAATGGCACGCGCCGTACGAGCAAATGTCAAAATAGGCAACCAGTAAGCATGTCAACCGTGCGACACAAAAAGGACGACCAGCATGAGAACGATACGCACACCCCACACACTCACACTAAACTTCTTCTATACTCTTTGTAAGAATGCTTGTCCTGACTGATTCCATCATTCAAGCATCATCAAGGAAATCGCTAGTGCTAGAGAGCTGATTTCTGCACAGTAGTTTTCTTTTATGCAGAAAATTAAGAAAACGAAGGAAAAGGAGTATCAAAGTTTATATGGGGCAAATTGTTTTTTTTTTTTTTTCATCCGATAATTTTCACATTTTGTTTGTAACACTGTTTTTTTTTTTTTTTTTTGTAGGAGCTCGTAAGATAGCCCTATTTTACTTACATTTTATACGCTGAATTCAATGAGGATAATCGTTTTGCTAGGTTTTCGAATGTCTTCAAACGAAATTTTAATTTGAAAGTTTTTGGCCAAAAACCGTAAATTTTCAACATTTTGGCCTGTATATCCAAAACTAGCAGAGATACGGAAAATTTAGCCATAAACAAAAATAAAGAAAATTTAATTTTCAAACTAAAATTCCTTACAAATATAAGTCGTAGGAGTGATAGCTACCGAGATAAATGGCCGGGAGCACAGGTCTTTACAAATAAGTTTCAAAAATCGCATATTTTTGAATTTGGCCTGTAACTCCAAAACTAGCACAGATAGTTCGGCAATTGCATAGAACCACTTGAAAGCCGTTATTTATGGTGTCTTGGGTATTAATCCCTAGGATGAATGGGGAAATTTGGTCAAGAATATGCTTCAATTCAAGACTCTACCGTTGGCGGGTGAAGAGTTTGCACAAAGCGAACTAATAGTGGAAATTCAAGAAATGGATCTTGAGAGACATGCAAACGCTTGTTGAAAAAAGAATTTGTAAGACATACCATATAAAACTACATTAAAAAATAGTATGGTTTATCCATAATTCATTCGGGTTTTTACTTCCAAGCGAATCAGAAACTACTAATATCAACGAATTTAAGGTTGCAGCTTCATTGGGTGACAAATATGTGTACAATTTTTTATCTTTGAGTAGATTGCTTACATGTAGACCATCAAAGACACCTTCATTGATTTAGGTATAGCAAAACCTATCTTGCTGATTCAAAATTTCAATTGGTAATAAGAATGCAATCTTAAACGAACTCTGTTTTGCCAATTTCATTTTGCCAATTTCATAAAAATTTTCCTACAACAGGGAAAGGGGGTGAAAATTATGCGGGACGAACTTCTTTTTCTCACCCGGTCATCTTCAAATTCGGTTTTTATACTCTATACAACCAATAATTTGAGATGTATTTTGTCGAATTTAGAAAATTCGTTTAAGAAAAATTGGCAAACAAATGCGATTGCATCGATATCGGGCCCTAAAACCGACTG
This sequence comes from Leucophenga montana, assembly GCA_035044765.1. Taxonomy (NCBI): domain Eukaryota; kingdom Metazoa; phylum Arthropoda; class Insecta; order Diptera; family Drosophilidae; genus Leucophenga; species Leucophenga montana. Next base: position 143,101 of record JAWNNQ010001767.1, read on the forward strand.
GACCCGGGACAATTTAGCTCTTTTACGAAACTCCTACCCCATCCCCCCCACCCCCTTTAACGAACCTATGTGTACTATACAAAACAAATAGTTAGATACGTGTTCTACGCTTTTGGAAAATTTAACCAAGAAGGTAGGAAATTATGTGAAATTAGTGAAAATTATGTGAACCAACGTTTTTTTTCACTCTATATCTTCAAACTCAGTTTTTATAATAAACACAACAAGTATTTGAACAGATATTTCTTCCGAGAGCGAAACGAGGATGAAAGGTTAAAAGTGCAAATTTACTATCACGAGCAACGCCGGGTATCACAACTAGTAGTACATGTACGAGTATATATGCGCATATAACACTTGATAGTCAATGTCAGCGTCGACGCCTAGCTTTGCGACTTTTTGCCTTTAAGTTTATCTCTGTCTGTCTGTCTGTCTGTCTGCTTCACCTGTTTGCCTTCGAACTGCGTCAACTTGATTGTCATGACTTTTGTAAGCTTTGTCGATTGCTCACCACCTGACTGAGTGACTTCCTGACTTAGAAAAAAAAAAATAAATAAATAAAAATGGTTGCTTTTTGTATACCCTTCACATATAATGTTATCAAATGGTATACAAATTTGGAATAGTTTCAGATGCAGGCACACACATAACGCTAAAATATTATAATTATTATAAACTAACTCTGTGCCGTAGGTGATTATCTGGTACAATCAAACATAGAACTGCTTGAAATTGTTAAGTGTTATGAAATCAATTGATTGGAGACATTTCCGTTACTGTGGATTGCTTAGCTGCCTGCTGCGCAAAAAAGTACTGTTACGATGTTAAGTAAATTTTAGACCACTTTCACATATACGATTGAGTTGAAATTTTAGCTATATACATACATAGCTATGTATATACACTATATTATATAACTTGTGATAGCTACGTTATTTTAAAACGAAGTCAAAAAAGCATAGCAATTTAAATGATTTTACAGTGTTTTTATCTTTTAATAGAATAAATTTTTGTAGCGCAAAAGTGTACAAAAGCTTCGATTTAATCGAAGTTAATACACGAATGCTTTCTATACACTTTTCTTCTTCAGCTGTTCGCTGTTGTCCTTGTACTCGTTGCCGACATCGTTGACGTCGATTTGTTGGTTCTTTGCCGTCTTGATTGTCGCTCACTTCAAATCCTTTGAGACTGACAACTCAGCATTTAAGTGGCACAGCTTTACTCGCATCATTTTATATACGATATATAGTATTTATATACATATATACTTGTATATATATCTACATACTATATATATTGTTACTTTTGTTGTCATTTAACACTCACCTGTTGCTTTGTTATGTAGATTGGCTTATTCAGCACTATCCATGTCACTGTCTCATGACATGCCGGCGCCGTTGTCGATCCATCATATGTCATATAATGATCCGTATCAGGCAATAAGCCACGTATTGAAAGCCGCTTAACAAATGCCTCATCACCGCCGTACCGTATGCGATCCAGTTGATCGGTTAGCATGCGCAATTCGGGATTTGATAGATCGCCCAGCTAATTGAAACAAATTGAAAAAGTATTTTAGGCATTATTAGTTAGACAAGTATTTGTATATGGACTGTCAAAACTTACCTGCAGCAATATTGAAACACCGACAATGCCCTGCGCACGATTCAGTGCGTCTGAAAAGTTTGCATACAGCTGTGAATTGTAGCCAAAGATTTGTATCTGTAGAAAGCCAAAATGAAAGAATACTCACAAATTAATATTATAGGAAATAGCATTTAAGTCAGGGGCGTTATTGGGTTAGCGCTGTGGGCGGGGGGGGGTGGGTTGGTGTTATTGCCCCTCCCCCAAGAATCTATTACTATTAAAGAAATTTTGATTAAATAACATGTCTATTTTTAATTTTAGATTTCTTATTTTTTGTTTCATTTTTATATTCTTTTATCATTATAAGAAACACTGGTTAACTGAGCTCTATTTGTATTTGAGTATGACAAAAAATGTTCTTCTTCTTTTCTTTGCTCCAAGTAGTACAGCATAAAATCGACTAAAACCGCTGCACTATAAACCTTATCTATAAAGATGCTTTAGAATTTAATTGAGCATGTGCGCAAATGCAAAGAGTGTCCTCTGAACGAACACACATAATCGGGGGTGCTATGGAAACCTCTAGAGATTTCGGTTTCGGTTGTTTTAAAAATCGCTCGAAAAACCGTCGGTGCAACAGAACTTCGAGCGATTTTCCAGAACTTTGTGGCATTGGTTGATGAAACTATAGCTCAAAATCGTAAGGAATCATTTACAATTTCAACACTTGGTCAACATAGTACGCTACCGCTGAAATTTAATGAAATACAAGGTGGATATAAAAATAACCGAACTTTTAATTAAAATGATAGAACACGCAGCGCCATTTATTAAATGTTGGCAGTGTTGGAAAGGTACATTTTTCTTCTTTCGAAAGCAGCTAAGTTAATGCTAATCTTTTGACATGGTACAAAATGACACACGTTTTAATAAGAGCAGTTTTTGTAGTTATGTCGTAAAAACAAAAGAGCGAATCTTTCGGTAAAAATTATGCTGAGATTAATGAATTGTTAAAAAAAAAAATCAAGTTTGAATATGACTTACACGATTTAAAAACGGTCGCGATGATTTAAGTGATGATCCAAGACCTGGACGATCCGAAGCATCTAATCGTTCTGAGTTAGTGGAAAAAATAAGTGAACTAATCGCTATCGATACAAATTTCACTGTGAGAATGCTGGCAGAAGAATTAAATTCATATTACTGTACAATCTACAAAATATTAACTGAATATTTGCGTAAAAGAAAGGTGTGTGCACGTTTTGTTTCACATCATGTAAATAATGATCAAAAAATCGATCGGGCAGAGCTGAAAATCGATCCAGATTATCTTCATTTGATCATAGCTTCTGGTGAAACATGGTAACTTAAATAAGATCCTGAAACTAAGCGAAATTCTGCAGAATAGACTAGCAAAAACCTAAAACATTTCGTTTTCAGAATTCAAGATCCAAGACAATGTTGATAACTTTCTATGATTTCAAGGGTATTGTTCACAAGGAATTTATTCCAGAAGGTCAAATTGTCAATGGAGAATATTATTTACAAGTTTTATATCGTTTGTGGTTGAGAGTTCTACGTGTTAGGCCAGAATATTCCAAAGGAAAGCAGCTGTTTTTCTTGCACCTCACAAGACCAAAAAAGTGAAATTTGATGATTCGTCTGATCTATCACCGTGCGATAATTTTTTCTTTCCAAAAATGAAAACTGCAATGAAAGGAGCTCTTTACGATGACACTCCAGCCATATAAGCAGCCGTGCCACAGTTGCTAAAGAACATTCCAAAAAGCGAGTTAAAACGTTGAATGAATAAATTGATTGAGTGTTCCAAACGTTGTATTGAGTTTAATGGATCGCTCTTTGAATAAATATTAGCTTTGAATCATAATACCATTCTTGTTTTATTTTATCAATTGTTGTTTTATTTTATCAATAATCATTGGTTTCACTAGGAAACAAGCATATATATATATAGAGAGAGAGAGAGAGAGAGAGAGAGAGAGGATGGTTGGAGAAGAAGGACTAACTCTGAACTTTGATTTTTGGGTGTTCGTATAAATGGAACAGAAAGATAAAAAATTATTACGAGTTATTTTTTAAGCATAACTCGTATAATTATTTTTTTTAATTCTGCAAAACCTAAAAGTGCAGTTTTTTAAATGCAATCCGCATTCAGCTTTTTATTTTTCTCTCTTTGTTTGACTCAAATTTTTGGAAATTGGAAATAAAACAGAAAAAAGCTAATGGATCGATTTCGTTTCGATTATTAATTGAAACTAATTATGAAAACCGAAACAGTACCACAGAAGAGTTCCACATTCTTTCATCTAATTTCCAGTTTACTCTTGCTACTAGAAAAAAAAATAAATTGTAAGTGGCCCGTATTCCGGTTTTTTATATATCTCATGGAAAAAAGGGTGCTGTTACACCCCCATATAATATGAAAATCAAATTCATTGTATCTCAGCCACTTTTCGAGGCAGTTGGATGATATTTGGTACATAAGTATAGAATGAAAATCAAAACCGTCGTATCTCACTAACTATTTGAGACAGATGGATGAGATTTGTTACATATGTATAGAAAGAGCACCGGGTGAAATAAGTTCCACTGGAATAGTGAGCAATGCCAATGCTTTCTATGTAGATGAAAAACCAAAACCGTCATATCTTACAAACTATTTAAGACAGATGGATAAGATCCACTGGAATAGTGAGCAATGTCATGCCTCTTATATAGCAGAAAACCCAAAACCGTCATATCGCACTAACTATTTTAGGCCGATAGAAGAAACTTGGTACTTACGTAAAGGGCACTGGAAAAATGTATAACCACTAGAAAAATCGGCAACGTATTTCCTATTCTGAAGAAGTATCATACTAGGGATTTTAAGTCTTATATATTGCTTGTAATTTATTACCATTTAAATTGATTGAGGGAACTTTGTTTTATTTACTCGTTTAGAACACCAATAGTATGAAGTGCACCATAGACGAAGATTCTCTTCTACTGTATAGCACTCATGCTTGTTTAATTTGTTTCATATGTAAATTCGAGAGAAATAATAACAACTCGCATTGTCTGTGAATGGCAATGTATACGAAATTTATATACGAGTGTGAACAAGCGTATGAATGGATAAATGAACAAATGAAACAGAAAAAAAAAACTTGAAAAAAAAATAAAAATGGAAGAAATTACTACAGAATGAATGAGGCGAACTGTGGTAGTAACTCTATATTTCTGTTGCAGCAATTTAAGCCAAAATACACGCACAGTCAGAGACAAAAAACACTTATGTATGTGCATATGTATATAACCAAAGTCTGATTCAAAATCTTCTTTTAAAAAAGAGAGAAATTTAATAGGAAACATTTGCAGTTCGGGTGTAGGCTCTACCTATAGTAAACCATATACCCCGTAATATTTTAGCAAATGATTGAACCAACATTTTGTTTGTTACCTTCACCGCTAATGACGAATAATAAAAAATCATTGAAAAAGTGAGCGGACCCTGTCTCCCTACATTAAAGAAAACCCATTGAAAGTAGACATGAAAGACAGACAGACAGACGAACGGAAAGCAGTACTTTGCCCATATTGAACTCAAACATAATGATGGAATAACTTCGAAGTAGTGTTTGCAACACGTTAACCGAAATATTGTTTCATGAACGTGTTTCATGAACAGTAGATGAAGCAGAGCTGTTCTTTGGTCGGATCGGCTAGAGACTTACGAGAGGCAACAACAGCCAAGATATTTACTGTTGGAGCGCTAGTTGTAGTTTCACCAAAAGCATGAACGAGATTCAGAGCAGTTCATTGTTTTGAAAATAAATAAAAAAAAAATCTCTGATCTAAGGGTGAAGGGTATTTTTGAGCTACGCTTCCAACAAAATTAAATTTTTCTTATAATAATAACTGTTTTTTTTTTTTTGAATCAGACCTTTTACGAAGACATGTTTGCATATAGCTATACTTTTTGCATACATGCATATATATATGTATATATGTATATATATTTATATACATACATATATACATAAAAGTAAATGTGCGTTGCTGCTTAAGCAGCTCTTATACAAACATATAAATACAAGAAAGCCTTTCATGTTCCGCATAAATTGCCACAAAATAATCCTAACTATCAACAAACTGCAGACAAATACACGTGCAAACATACAGAAACACCCACACACATGTGTATATATGTATATATATAGCAAAGTATGTATACAGCGATCGGCGCTCGAAGTGTTACCAACTTCACACTGCTGTAGCAATCAAACGGGTATTGATATCGCACTCTTGTTTTTGCTAACAAGTCTACGGAAGCATATCGTTTTACGTCGCAGTTAAAAGAAGTTATCGAAATGGAATTCAAACGCAACAGTGTGTTGTTGCTTTGTATTTGGCCAGCCATTGTTAATGAGCTACGTCATTTACGTGTGAACAAAATGTTTGTGTATCGGATCATTACACGTTACAATATTACTGGTCGCATCAAAAAACGCCATGTAGGTGGATATGCAAAAACAGCAACATCGGCAGAAATGATTAGCATAAAAGGTGAAGTCCATAATTTAACGTAATAAACGACAAAACTCAATGCGTGCTCATCTCCCGAAAATACAATCGTACCACATTCGTGCAGCGTGTGAAGCCTTCCCGGCTACATCGAACTATTGTTATATATTTTTCTTATAATTTGAAATGTTTTTCCATATACTGAAGTTTTTAAATAAAAAAAAAGTAAAAAACATTTTTAATTGGTAACATTTCGAGTGCCGACCACTGCATATGTATGTACAATACATATGTGTACAAGCAAAATACACTAGTATGCATGTGAGGTGAGATCAGCCACGGCAAAGGCAAAGGCAACCGACAAGGACAACAAACTACAACAAATATTGCTTTTAGCCGTAACGACATAAGACTAGCCGGAGACGTACACGGAGATGGAGTTGACAACAACAACAACAATAATAATAACAACAACAACAATAATAATAACAAAAGCTCAAGGAACAACAACAACAACAACAATAAATATGCATTTGTGCTTTTGTTTTTCGCAATGAAACAAACAAACAAACATGCGCTCATGTGCCAGGACTTTGCAAGGATTTTTTAAGGATTTCCGTATGCTGTTTGGTTGACCAGGCTTTCTCAGTTAGACAGAGAGACTGGCATAAGCACAGCATGACGATATGGCAGGATATTGCAGACAGCAGTAAAAATAATACATTTTAAATACAATAACAACACCAAAAACAAAAACAAAAAAACACATCTAGCTACTAAAGTTTAGAACATTCTACATACACTAGTGTATACTAGTAACCCAATTTTTAGTTATGCTTTTAGAAATTCTGAAAAAATCGTATTTTCATTTCATTTAATATACAATGCTCTCAAAGCTATCTCGAAGCCTTTGAAAAACTTCATTCAACTTCCGTATGTCATCGTTTGCAGAAGTATAGTACATTAGTGTGGAAAGTTTTTGATCGCCATTCACTTGCACGTCCCAAGCTGCACACAAATGTCCGTCAAATGTCCGTTAGGATATGTATCCCATGGATAGCCGCTGAACATGCGCTAAAACGACTTTAACTAGTGAAGACACAGCGAAAACCTTGTATACGATCTCTGTTTGATGAAGAACCCCACAAAAAAATTTAAGTTCCCTGATTTACAGTTCTGCAGCTGGATAGTAAGAACTTTCTATAGTGAAAATGCAGCTGCTTGATTTTCTCGAGAAATATAAGGATAACATTAACCGTTTTGCATATGCAAGGCGGATCTAATAATAACCGAACTTTTAATTTAATTCAAAGAACACGTAGTGCCTCTATCAAATGGTGACAGTGTTAGAAAGGTACATTTTCCTTCTTTCGAAAGCGGCTAAGTTCGTGCTAATCGTTTGATAGGTAACAAAATGACACACTTTTTAAAACCAGCGGTTTTTGTAGGTATGTCGTAAAAACAAAAGAGCAAATATTAAATTTGGTTTTAAACTCGGTAAAAATTTGCTGAGTCTTACGAATTGTTGAAAAACGTTTATGATGATGATTGTATGGGTCGTACACAAGTTTATACGTGGTTATAGTGTTGATCCAAGATCTGGACGACCCGAAGCATCTAATCGTGCTGAGTTAGTGGAAAAAGTAAGTGAAATAATCGCTATCGATGCAAATTCCACAGAATTAAATTCACCTTACTGTATAATTTACAAATTATTAACTGAAGTTTTGGGTAAATGAAAGGTGTGTGCACGTTTTTTTCCACATCAGAATAATGATGATTAAAAAATCGGTCGTATAGAGCATTGCAAAGACATGTTATTTTAAATATGATCCTGAAACTCAACGACAATCAGCAGAATGAAAGTCAAGAGACAAGCCAAAACCAAAAAAAAAAAAATGCGTTTGCAGAAGTCTAGAATCAAGACAATGTTGATAACTTTCTATGATTCCCAAATAATTTGTTCGAGAAGGTCAAACTGTCAATGGAGAATATTATTTACAAGTCTTACATTGTTTGTGGTCAAGAAATCTACGTGTTAGGCCCGAATATTCCTCACAAGTCAATGAATTTTGAATAAAAAAACAGACTTGTCTTATCGAACACCCTCCGAATTCGCCTGATCTATCACAGTGCGATTATTTTTTCTTCCCAAAAATGAAAACTGCAATGAAAAGAGCTTTTTACGATGACATTCCAGCCATACAAGCAGCCGTGTGACAGAGGTGCTAAAGAACATTCCAAAAAGCGAGTTTAAAAAGTCTATGGATTGAGTTTTCCAAACTCTGTATTGAGTTAAGTGGATCGTATTTTGTATAAATATTAGCTTTGAAACATACAACCATGCTTGTTTTATTTTATAACTAAAACATCTTAAAGTACTCCGATCTGGTCCTATGCGGAATATTTTCTAAAAATTAAAGTAAGATTAGCCGAATTTGGTATTTCCAGCTTGATTACGAGCAAAAACAAGTAATGTCATACAAAAATTAAAAACTGGAAATGAAATGCCAAGAACTTGATTTAAAGGCTAACAAAATCCAACACGTTTGAGAATTGAAGCCGCCAGACTTGAATTACAGTTTAATTTCTATCAATGGGCTCTGCCATAGCTCAATGAAGATTTGCTGTTTTCGCGCTGAATTTTGTTCAGTGATGAGGCATGTTTCTGACTCAATGGATATGTCAGTGAACAAAATTGTGCTGATAAGCAACCCGAAAAGATTCGTGAACTACCGTTACATCCACAAAAATGCACTGGTTGGTATGGTTTGTGGGCTGGGATGGAAACATCGGTTCGTGTTTCTTTCAAAATGTGGCTGGACAGCACATAACCGTCAATGGCGAGCGCTACCACGCCATGACAATGGACTTTTTGCTGGCTGAAATTGAAGCCCGTGATGTCGGCGACAATTGGTTTAAGCAAGACGGTGCTCGAAATGATGCGCGAAACAATGGCTTTATTGAGAAATCATTTTCGCGTCTCGGATCTGTCAACAGGCCGCCTAGATCATGTACTGGTTTTTTTTTTCTTTGAGATTGTGTGAAGTCAAAAGTCTTCGTCGATAAGCCAGCCACGATTCAAGACTTAGAAGCCAACATTTTTCGCGTAATTTGCGAGATAGTAGTTGCAATGCTGGAAAGAGTGATCAAAAATTGGATCTTCCGAATGCGTACCACCTACAGCGTAGTCGCGGCCAACATTTGAATGATAATAACTAACTTTAAAAAGTGCACGTCAGAGATTGTTATTTCGGGTCATAATATAGACTCCGACATGCAATTCTATTTTAAGTGTTTTATTTAAAACTAGCGGATACTCGGCGTGTGATACTACGCTAAAAAAAGAAATACATACTTATATTTTGTTTATTTGTTGGAAAGGAAAGGAAATTTTGTTTATTTATTAACTCTTTTTATCTTAATGCTAGCGGAGGAACAATATTTTAAGTTTTTTCTGTATATGTGTAAACATCAAGCCGTACCGTTTTTCGGCGTACCAACTCTGGAGCAAGCAACACATAAAAGTGCCGCGCGAAAAACAAGAATTTTATACTTCTTTGTCTCGATTGAGCCTAGTTCGGATCAGAAGGTAATCAACCTTCTGATTCGAACTTGTTCGAGACGTGCTTCATGTTATTCGTGTGTTTCTACTGCTCTTGATTGTCGCTCTCTTAACCTATTTGTATCCAAACGCAATTCACATTGTTCGGGTGTTTATATTGACCGAATATACCTAATGCATTGTTTTAATGTTCTAAAACCATCTTCGCGTTATTATCATTCAAATGAAAAGGGTTTGGGCACATAGGTTTATATGGTTTCAAAGTCTATAAAGGACATAGGTAAAAACATTTTTTGTGTTTTATATATAAAGATTAAAAAAAAAAAAGAAACTTCTAAATTAAACACCCGTTATATAACAAAAATATACAAATTTAAAACCGCGAAACATTTTTTTTTTGTACCTGTTTTGTGTTTGGATATACATATTTATTAATAAATTTAAACATTTTTTGTGCAATGTTGCGTATACATAATGTGGAGGCAAATAAGGGAAAAAAGTGCATTTACATTGCGTAGCCGACACGTGTACACAAGGATATTTATTATTTGCAGAGCAAACAAAGGCAAAAAATCCTCAGAACGCATACAAAGCAAGAGAGAACGAGATAGAAAAAGGGAGAGACAGAGACAGACAATACCGCAAACACAAAATATTATATTTCCGTATCATTGAACAAGCAGCAAAGCGCGCGCAGACAAACAAATAAATAAACAGCAGCAAAATATGCACACACACACACACACACACACACACACACACACACACACACTCATACTACATACGCATACAAACATAAACAGATTCACAGATATAAAATTATTTAAAAGGTGCTTTATTAATAGACTAAGAGCTTTTCCAATAGGTAGAACTGCAAATTTGAAAAGTTTAGCCGAGCACTTCAACTTGCTTCAAAAAGCCCTTATCAACTGATCACACCTCTCTATAATTATTTGCCGTACATCTTTGCGAAAACTGTTGAAAATTATGCTTTCCAGCATCCAAATAGCAGCCAAACTTAGGGTGCAGCGGTCATATTGGAGACGAATCAACATTCATCGAAGTGTCACTTTGCAGACAAGTCCAACCCAAAAAGAAGAAAAAAAAAACACATGATTAAGCCTCTCCAAAATCAAGTTCGTGTTAACCGTTCTCTGTGATTGTCGTGCTGTAATACACTCCGAATTCCTTTCGTCAAACCAATCGAGGAACAAGTATTATTACACTGGTCTAATAATTATCAAGCCTTTGGGGAAAAAAGTTCTGAAATGTCTTAAAAATACTCATTTTGTTCCACAAGTTCCGCATTAATCTGAATTGGCCCCATGTGATTCTTTACTGTTTACGTGAAAAGCATTTTGAGACAATTGAGTTGACAAAAGAGAATGCGCTGAGAAAGCTGAAGACGATGTGACAATCGGAAAGAAAAAAAAATACCTAATTTTATCCACTTTTGATTTTTTTTGTTTAGTAATTAGACCAACACTTTTATTCATAGTCTTCTTAAATCTGAATATCTGAAAAACCCTGTTCCCACCTCAATTCGCAAGAGGTTTGTAAGGAGTCCATATCCTTTTACGGTAGCACAATGATGCCGAATAACTCCCACATTATAGAATTGTTTCGTGTATCATTTTAAGCAAATCCTCTCCAGAAATTGCAATTACAAAACAGAATTTTGACAACGCCATGTATTTTTTTTTTTTTTTAATAATTTTTTAGTCTCCAAGGGTGAAAGCCAGAAGTGCCATAAAATAGATATCTAGTGACATTTTCTAGAGAAGATTGACTGAAAATGGTACAAGAAACAAGTCGGAATATATGGGCTTCCGCAACAGGATATGGGCTCCTTACAAAGATCTTGGGAGTTGAGGCCGGAACATGGTATTTTAGGTAGTCAACTGATTTGTTAATATTCCAAGTGCCAACTATTGTTGATTGCAGCGGCTATTCCAAAAACCCATTCTAACATGTATATCCCACACAATCCTACCCAGGCTTGACCAAGTGGCATATCTTCACTACAATTCTTTGAGACTAATTCCTTACTACAGGTGCCATTTTCTGGAGAGGATTAGCTTAGAATGGCATAAAAAACAAGAGAAGAGATTTGGATATAGTCTTATAATCATCTACTTTCACATAGTTCTTCCCAGAGGATTGATTAAGTGCCATATCTTCACTACAACTTGTAAGGACTAAGGTAATACTACGTGAAACCGCCATGGTATGCTACTCTTATAGTCTGCACTTATAGTCACCGAGATCTGTCAAACAGACGGTCGGACGAATGAACGGATGGATAAAGGGACATGTCTATATCGACCCAACTTCCAATGCTGTTCAAGAATATGCTATGTATACTTCATGGGGCCTGCCACGCCTCCTTCTGCCATACATTTGCACAAACTTAATATACCCTTTTACCATATGACAGGATATTAAAACTGCTGATTAGAATGCGTAGCAAGAATAGATTGAGCTGCATGTCGATAAGTTCAATAAAAGCTCTAAAAAACCTATTCTACAGTTTAAAAAGAACACCCCATGTGTACTTATAGATATAATCCGGCATCGAGTATGCTGTATGTGCGTGTTAATTTTTCTCGCACTCACTCCTCGCAGGCTGTGGCAAACAGCAAAATGCACAACTTAATCAGATCAATTACACATGTTTTCACTGCATGCAGTCTCGGTTGTGGGGGCAGCATGTTAAGGATTAGGCAAATGGAGCCGATTCTAGCCGATTGAAGTGTGTGTGTGTGTGTGTGTGTCTATGCGAGTGTGTGAGTGTGTGGAGGTCAGTCAGTGCGAAGCAATTGGCTGAGGCAGCATGACGTACAGATGGACGGACGGACGGACGGATGGACGGACGGATGGACACATGGACACATGGACAGCATTACAAGTCCATAAGATACAAACAAGCGCACGCACGCAGATACATACACACACTTAACGCTGAGTGGTACATACCGCTGCTGCTTCGATAGATATACGCTATACGCTATACGCTATCCATTGTCCATTGTCCTTAGTACAAGGACACAACATACATTGGCAGGAACAGCAATAGCAAGAGCAGCATTTATGTTGTGCCGTTACTACAACTTTTCACTTTGTCGCTTGTGAAGTTTGCAGGCTGCTCGCTTGACTGCCTGTTTGCCTGTTTGGCTGCCTGGCTTTTTGCCTGGTTGACTGGCGTCCTCAGCCAGTTCCAATTCTGCGTGCTTCACTTGCTTGTTCGACATGCGTGCGAACGAGTGTTGGTATTAGTCTCTGAGTATGTGTGTGTGTCTATATTTATGTTAGCTATGTCGGTTTGTAGACAAATGAAGCAAATTAGCTTAACAACGCACCAGGGATATTGTCAAACTTCGTACATACAATGAATATAAGTATGGGAACATGCAGCGTGCGATTTACAAATACTACAAACAGCCAAATAACTATTTATACATATAGAGGAGATGGAGCTAGTTAAATAGTAGATACATTCCTATCCAGAAATATAGTTTTAAAAGAATATTGTCTAAAATTTTAGTCCATTTGAAATGTGTTACATGACAAATCAAGTATATTAAATTTCAATGGCTATGATGAACAATTGGTTATAAACTAAGCGATATCTTTAGATATGTAGCCTAAAAACTGAAAATCATCTGTTCTTCTTTATACTTTTCAATCCGAGTGATCAGCACGAAAATACGTTTCAAACTAGCCATGTCCATCTGTCTGTCCTTCTGTCTGACTACGATTTTCTATTCCCTTAATCTTTGAAATATTGATTTGAAAGTTGGTATGGAAACTTTTTATAATCGTAAGCAACGCAGTTACCAAGATGAGCTCACATATAAAATACTTTGTATTTATTTTGTTATAGCGAACACTAGCGGCGGGTACCCGACATAAGTTGCTACGACTAACAAGAGATACAAATGGACTCAATATCATTTGTTGAAAAGCGGGCAGAGCCATGCCAATAACAATATCGAAGATTGTTTGAAAATCAATCAATCGGTTGTTTGGTCCAAAGTCATAGAATATTTACATACATATGTAGGTATATACATTAATTTTTATATATAGAGTGTCCCAACAAGAGTGCACGATTTAACTTAAAAATATAAAGCACAATTTTTAAGCGAGTGGTGATATTTTTATTGCATTGTAATGCAGACAAGTTCCGATTATGTATGGCATAAAATATCCAGCAAAGGGCCAGCGCAGCTCTGAACACAGACTTTTGCTCTTTTCGTTAACTTTGCAATGACATTGTGACAAAGCTGTGGCTCTATCCCACCGAAGACGCGTTAGAGCACGGCTTTGAGCTTAGTGATTGTTCGTCGTTATTAACATACACCTGAGATTTCATCCCAAAATACTAAAGAAAGAAATGACACGATCTTGGTGGCTAGGAGACATCGGAATGTCGATAGATTATTTGTTCTGGAAATCGAGACTTCAATAAATCGTTTGTTTCATGCGCGGTGTGAAACGTGAAGCCACATCTGTAATCATGTTTCTGTACCAAATGCCATTCACAGTTACTACATTTGCGGCCCTATTTTCAGAGAAGTAAGTCCCTATAATGTCGCCCAAAATCCGCACCAGATAGTTGCTTTGTATTTGTTTCTCCGGATTCACCAATTGTGACGAACCCATTCAGATCAAAATGTACCTTTTCAGTGCAGGTGCTTCGTTTCGAAAAATCGGGATTCACTTCACTTTGCTCTGTCAACCGTTGTCGAATTATGTAGCCATCAGTTTCAATAATCGGAACAATAGTAGATGACAGCTGTCAAATTTCAGAGTCTGTTCGTGAGAACCCGGACCTATCGATTCGGAAGCGTGCTGTTGCTTTAAACGTGCATAGATCATCATTGTTCCGGGTTTTACACAAAGATTTAAAGCAAGAATTAAAGCCTCAGGATGAAGTTTTTCCTGGCAAATTGATCTCCAGAAGAGGTGACATAAATTGGCCTCCACGAAGTCCCGATGTAACCCCTATGGTATTTTTTCCTGTGGGGTTACGTCAAATCTAAAGTTTACGGCAACAAACCGACTTCCCTGGCACAATTAAAAGAAAATGTCCGTCACGAAATGGCAGCCATCACGGAGAATACCTGCCGAGCCGCCATAGGAAATTTTAGTGCTCGATTAAATGAATGCTGTGAACTCAACGGTTTACATTTGGACAATATCAGTTTTAAGAAATAAATTCCCAAAGTGTGTATTTTAATATGTTATAAACATTTTTTCAATAAACTACTTACTTTTTTTTTTATCGATATTTTATATGTGAACTTACTTTTGAGACACCCTGTATATACAAATCTAGCCCCTTTCACTCAGCATGCTCGATAATAAGTATCTACCCACAACAGCGCAAAAGTCTGGTCGGTCGGTCGGTCACAATGTCTAAACATAGCAGCTAAGTAGCAGCAACAGCCAAATTTGAGCTGCTTTAATGAATTCTTAATTGGCAATTTTAATTAATGCTCGTGCAATCCTTACAAGATTGCTTGATACCTACCATCCAGTCAGATTGTGCCGAAAAACGTATGAATCGGCTTGAGATACATAGATTCAGTTGAGCTGCTTTGAATCGCAGCAAAAGCGATTAACAGCTTGCTTACATACGCCAGCGCAGATACCAGCGCACACACACATACCGAAATAATTATAAACAGCCACAGAAACAGATACGAGGGGACTAATAAAACATTCGTTAATGAAACATCAAAAAAAAAATTAGCTACATTGTTTAATACCACTTAATACCACTTGTCATTTCATATATTAAAATCCATTAAGCCGTTTAGGCTACAGCGTGTGCCAAAGAAATACTGGGTGTTGGAATTAATTTTAAAGGATTCATAAGAGATGACGTAACTAGCACTAAATCGCATCGGGTAAACCTGTGGCTATACTATTCATGTGAAAGCCTACTTCATAAGCTTCAATTTTCAGTATGTGTCATGTATGTTCCAACAAAACGCAATTTGCGGGAAGGTTTGCTGTTGTGATTTTATTTGAAGAAAAAAGCAGCTGAAGTCCATCGTACGCTTTGTGAGGCGTACGGGGACTATGCTCCATCGATTTCAACTTGTGAGTACTGGTTACGTCGGTTTCAAAGTGGTGTTTTTGATACGGAGAACAAAGAACGGTAGGGCCAGCCCAAAAAGTTTTGAAGCATTACTCGACGAGTAGTAATTCTAGCCCTTCAAGAATTGTCAGAATCATTGGGAGTTGACTTGTCAACAGTTGATTTGTCAACAGTTGACAAACGCCTCAAAGCTATGGAAATGATTCAAAAGCAAGGAAATTGGGTGCGAATTTGGTACGAATTTGGTACGAATTGGTGCCAAGAGACGTCAAGAGGAGATTTTTCAGTTGCGAACAGCTGCTTCAACGCCATAATCGATAGAGTTTTTTGCATCGTATTGTTACTGGCGATGAAAAGTGGATCCATTACGACAACCCAAAGGGAAAAAATTCATGGGGACCACCCGGCCATGCATCAACATCGACGGCCAAGCCGAATATTCATGGTGCCAACGTGGGATCAGAATGGTGTTGTGTACTATGAGCTGCTGCAAACTAACCAAGCCATCACTAGTGAACGTTACCAACAACAATTGATGCAACTGAGCCGAGCATTGAAGCGAAAACGGTCGGAATATGCCAAAAGATACGACAAGGTGGTTTTGTAACATGACCACGCTCGGCCATATGCTGCAACATCCGTCAAGGAAACGTTAGAGGCGTTGAATTGGGATGTGCTACCCCACCCGCCTTATAGCCCAGACATAGCCCCTTCTGACTACCACTTGTTCAGATCGATGACCCACGCCCTGGCTGAGCAGCGCTTTACTTCTTACGAGGATACCAAAATGGTTCGATCCGTGGACTGCATCAAAAAACGAGCCATTCTTCCGACGCGGAATCCATATGCTGCCAAAAAAGATGGAAAAATGTTGCAGCTAACGATGGACAATACTTTGAATAATATACATTGTAGCATTTTTTGTAAATCAACGCTCAAAAATCGAAAAATTCCTTTAAAACTAATTCCAATAGTTCAATAAATACAGGCATACAGTCGAAAAACGTAACCCTCGCTTGGGCAGTTGGGTAAAAACAAATAGTGCTAATACTACAGACATGACAAACAGTGCTCTACTTTCCTAATAGGTAAATCAACTTTTCAACATTTAAAATCTAGTATTAACTTAATTACCTGTGAATACTTCACAGCAACTGAAAAATCACTAATAGCAGTTGGTACTTGATATTGTAAATAGCAGTGATTGAGTAGAAGTTGCTACTTACTACTGCAACTGTCATTCACTGCGTTTAAGTGATATATAAAAATGAAATTAGTGCTACCAGCACAGAAAATTGCCACTACAAGTAGCAATTGAACAGTATTAATGCTATATCAAAATGAATTTATTAAAATATCTTGTTGAAGAAATAGTTACTTCATATATTTTAAAAGACTATGAAGAATAGTGTTTCTTCAATTGCGTTAAGTAGCAGTTTAAGGCAGTGATTGCAGTAGCAGTTAAAAATCGCTGTGATTTAGAAACTAGCAGTCACGATAATCGTTGCTAATCAAAAACCACTGAGTAGTTCATTTCTACTTAATTCGCTATTTTTGAGCTTCTCACTTTCAACAATTGTCAAATAAACATTAAATACTATTGAAGACTCTTCATCTAATTTCTTCAAAATTAATGTTTACGGCAAACTTTTGTTGACCCATTCTCAGGAATTGACTGTTCTAATGATTTGCTGTGACTACATATATTTTATTAAAGTTACTTAAACTTATTTAAAATAAATGTGTAGCAAACATGGGGAAGACGTACCTCTAATTGGAACATACTTGAGATCATCGCTAGTTTTGTTCTTCACAGAGAAAAGTTCCATCTGAAATCACTGATATGATAAGATATCTCTTGGAAACTGTCTGTTTTTTTTAAAATAAAATTAAGTAAAATAACTATTTTTGTATTGATTTCAGGTATTTGAGTGGTTAAAATACATTGCTACTCTGCACAATGATTGAGGTATTTCTTTTATTGTTTGTTTTTTTTTTTTTTAAAGATGGGCGCTTTAGAGCACAAGAGACATTGAGAAGTTGCCAACTAAAAACATAGCAACATAAAAGAGAACAGCCAAGCGATATCTGTTGTTACATGATTGTGTATAAACCAGTCAATTACCACGGTGTTCTCAGAGATAAAAACCAATAACAATGGTATAAATTCACCACATTAAGTTGAATTTAAAACTCGTGGTGAATATACCTATAAATATTACATACATTTGCACAAACTTAATAGACCCGTTTACACTATGACTACAGTGTATAAAAATACAAGCATTTCAAATGCCGCACAGTGTATCAAATAAGTGTTAACAACTTCACTAACTTTTGTTATACCTCTCGTACATATGTACACACAAACATGGCGTATGATGCCATTCCTCATACAAGAAACAAGAGTATACGAATATCTACAATGCATACTCGTACAATAAGACTATCTCAGATTTCTTGCTGCGCATAGTTGTTGTCTATTTTGCGGTATTCGACGCGTTTCAATGCGATTCCTTGTGATTTCAATTTCAATTTCATTTGAGTTGTTTGCAATTCAATTCGATTCGCTTCAGTTCGCTGTTCTATTCTATTCTGCTGTCGCTAGGTGATGTTGTTTGTCTATGCCGGGCGTGTTGGTAACAATATTTGTTGTATCGGTTTTTGCAGTAATTTGGCACTTGTCTTGTGGCTAAATTTAATCACTGACAAAAACATGCCAGGTGCGGCTGCTACTCATTAACCCCAAATAGCAATAGCACACAAAACATTACATCTTCTTGATAACCGACGTTGTCTGCCTTTAATGAGTTTGTCTATGAACACCTAGACTGACACACACAAGCACACACAGTCAAAATAACTGCTTTAAGTTCTACCATACAGCTTTAATTTGTTGTCAAATGCATAAGATACAAAAGTATCTGCTGCGCTATAAGATACAAAAGTATCTACTGCGCTCTTTGCACCTTATAAAATATATCTACTCGATTTAGTATGCATTTCATGAGAGCTTTGATAGAAATTTTCATTCATTAGCAGCTCAATTCAATTATGCTGGGCTTGTTTTTCAAATTCAATATTAGATATGAGCAATTTCTGGCATCCTTGCAAATATTAAATATTAATTTCACTACAAATTGTCGATTATGTATCGATAGTATACACAAACTATGCATAAAAACCAAGTGCATCAGTTAAACTGAAAAAAAAAACACTTCATTTGCATAGTTAATTTGATTTAAATAAAGCCAAAAATTCTACAAAATAATTAGCAAAAATTGTCGGAAACAATTTATATATGTATATAAAAGAGTAAGAAGAACATTGTCTCATACGAGTATTGAAACAAATATCAATACATATTCATAAAATATTCGTACAGTGCACACTGGCCGGAATA
Organism: Leucophenga montana; assembly: GCA_035044765.1. Taxonomy (NCBI): domain Eukaryota; kingdom Metazoa; phylum Arthropoda; class Insecta; order Diptera; family Drosophilidae; genus Leucophenga; species Leucophenga montana. Next base: position 162,292 of record JAWNNQ010001767.1, read on the forward strand.
ACCAGAATTGCGGCATAAATTAAAATATAATAGATAGAGACATTAAATTTGTGGTACAGTTGTTTGTTATGTATAAAAATTGGACAAAATTTGAGACATACGCACATACGGCCCATATAAACCATATTAAGAATCTTCCATCGCGCTTGTAGAACTTATTTCGGGCCTCGGAGGCATTTTCACATAGGCATCCGACGGGAACTGCAGAAGCCGAAATAATTTGAGATCCGTGTATTAATATCTTGTGCATGGTCGCAGACATTGGATAACACGGATATTTTTCCATATACATATAAGGATGCAGTTTTATTACAAAAATTCTGAAACTTTTGTGGACTTCTTTCATATTCACATGAGACGGCAATTAAAATTATCCTAAAGCATTGAAGTACATTTACATCAAAATCTAGTATAGACGCAAATAATTGAGTATTTGAGAATGCCCTTCTATCAGTATTGCCGTCATTTGTATGGCCGCTTACGTTTTGTTCTCGCTGATCTACGTGAAGTTCCATTTGTTTCCATAATCTGTCTTCAATATTTTTTTTTTCGAGAATTCATAAAAACTTTTCCATTTGAGTCTCGAACTTGCCATTTATCAAGTCCAATCCGGTATGAAATATGCAATACAAATTCAAGTAATCGTATCCACGAATGTAATGGGCTCACTTCATATTGCAGCGTAAGAGGCTTTGGCTTAAATATTTCCGCATTTGTTACTGTTATCGTCAAAATGGTTTTTGGAGTTGCACCGCATCCCCGTTAGAACATTTAAAACCTCTCCGTCAATAAGCGTCATATTAGGATCAAAATAAACAGCTATACTCCTGACAACACAATCATTGAATATATATGGTTTCAAATTTTGAATATCTTCCTTTAAGCTAATGTTTTCTCTTAAAATGCTCTCCTTGGGAAATTCCATTTTTAACGGTCTACAGAATCTCACTGACTCTGTTGTAGAATTTAGCCACAAAACTGTCCCCAAAGAATGTACGAATTGTATTGGTATAACGCATGTTATAAATAAAGTTTAGTCAAACGTAACCGGCTCATTTTCTTAGAATCGTTGTTTGTATAAGCTGTGTCCAGTCGATCCATCAAATCCATAGCTTATGATTAACTTGACATCGTTTATGCTTTTAAATTGAGTAAAAACTTCTTTTTGAAAAGTAATGATCCTTTTTGCATATTTTGTAATGATACTTGCGCCAAGGTTTCAGTTACTTCAATACCAATGCGTCTGCATTCCAATTTAGCCTAAAAAACGTTATCATAGCATGGGATTATATTACAACCTTGCTTCCGATTTAAATTCCTAATGCTGTTGTGCTGATTTTTAGTTAAAGAATTCTCAAGTAAAAAGGCTAAAGCTTCATCTGCAGGAATTTTTGCGTGTTTTTGTATGCTGTCAGTACTATTTCTGTTAAAGTTTAAGCCAGAGTCAAAAATTTTAGCATCTTTTGATTTTTTGGCAGTTATGACAGCTGCATGTTCGAGCAGAGAAGTATTATGTTCTTGACAAGTGGTAAGCTCTAAAGCTAATTTTCGTTTTAAACGCATGCCGCCTTCATCATATTTCCAGCGTGGCCGACCAACTGTGCATCCTGGTAAATCACCTTGCTCAATATGCAATCTCATATATGAAGTAACTTACAGACACTTGACCTAACTTAACTGATATAACCAAATAGAATAAATTAAACTAGTGCTCAAGTATGTAAATTTTAATAAGATTTTAATATCAAACCTATTTTACGCAAATATAGAGGTAAATTATTATAAAGACGTAGAGCTCTACTAATATTCACAGCTCTTGCGGAAACAGTTCTATAAAAAAAGAACATAGTTATACATTTTCGAGGTTTTTGGGTGTAAATTTCGTTGTTGGGTGCAGTTTACGCCAAGCCTAAAAAAAATATACCACATACTCCACCCAATTTGACTTTTTTGTATGGTAAACTTTTTATTGCAGTCAATAACAAGTTGAAATTTCATATTGCAGCTTTATTTGGATGAATGCTTGACATAAATATCAAAGAAGGTGTCTCTCCTACTTTTATGGGTAGCCCCCATACAAACCCATCGACCATTTTTTGCGTTTTGTATGGGCTAGGGGTAATAAAAACTTTGCCTACCTTCAGAGCCAATATGCTGAAGCGCGCAAATCGCTTAAAAGGACAATTCATGAAAGCAAGAGAAAATACTTTCTAGACTTGTGTGACCCCTGCGGCAAAGCATACAAAGTGGTAATGAATAGGCTAGGTGCCTTCGAACCAGCTACTCCAAAAGACAAACACCAGCTTCAGCGAATAGTAACGACCCTATTCCCTCAACAGTCATATTCAGAGGAATCGAATGTAGCAAATATAATACAAAGCGCCAGGCCCCGACGCTATTCGTAACGAAACTCTAAAATTGGCTGTTAATATCTACCCTTGGATTTTAGTTGAGCTGTATTCCAGAAAGATGGGAGGAAGCAAAACCTAATGCTGATTCCAAAGCCAAAAAAGCCTCCTGAGGAACCATCGTCATACAGATCGATAACCCTCGATGTCAAAAATGCACTCAACACTGCCAACTGGCGCACTATACTGGATGCACTGGCCAACTTTGGTATACCAGCTTACCTAATGGCCGTTATTAAAAGCTACTTGTCCAATAAAACTCCGATTCGGATACTGATAGTCTAGAAATATACGGCGGTGTACCCCAATGATCAGTCTTAGGCCCAATCCTTTGGAATGTCATGTACGACGGCATACTAAGATTGCAGTTCCCAGTTCCAGACGTAGCACACAAAGAAGAGTCGCTCGTTTACGTGCTAGGCCACGAAGCATAGAAGGATGGTAGAGACGCTGGGTCAACTCGACAAAAGGGAGGTGGACATATCACCTTATCCCTAATGTCTCCGAGTGGCTCGGAAAACGTCATGGTAATGTTAGTTATTACCTGACGCAAATACTCAGTGGTCACGGATATTTTCGAAGTTATCTAAACAGGTTTCACCACAAAAACGAAATTGACTGCACGTAGAGCTGCAATGGCACGGAGGAAAGTGCTGTACATATTATGTTCCACTGCCCAAGATGCTCAACAGAGAGGCGGCTGTTCGAACAAGAAGCAGGCTGTTCCCTGAACTAATATTTTGCGCGATTGAATTGGCATGGTGGTTTGTTACGGATGGACGGATGCTTCACATGAAAATCAAAGGGTGTTTCTCTCTACTTTTAGGTATAGCACTCTACCATCCGCTGTAAAGCTGCTATATGAATTGAAATTTCTTGTGAATGCTAACAGACTGACGGTTCTACCGAATTTATCGGTATGAAATTTGGTATCTTGACTTTATGTTACAAGAAGTGACTTCTAATACAAAAGTGTGTTTAGCTTTCGTACCACCAAATCGAATTGGAACTTCAAAAAAAAAACATTCTTAGAAATTCATTGCAATGATTTTTAGTTTTAAATAGCAAAATATTATTAATATTTGAAGTCACTGATTAGCATACTACTATGTATCTCTTACCGCATGTATCTCATCCTGCTGAAACCACAGAGCCTTTCAATGTGTTTTCTGTTGCTTTCAATTTAAATGTGTGTGTATGTTCCTTTTTTTATTTTTATTTTTATTTTACTTTTTTTTTGTATCTGCAACATTTGTGTACGGTTTGTTTTGTTTTGTCTATACTATACTAGTTTTTAGGTTTATGCCCCTCCATTTCTTTATTATTCTGACATTACTCGTTGGCGTGGTGGCAGAATGCTCTTATATACTATTTCTGAGGTTAAACGGAAACTCTAATTAATTTTCGCGACGTCTGTGACAACAACTACAGCAATCACAGTGACAACAACACTGGAAAGAAATATATATAAAAAAAATAGAAATAGAAATAGAAATAAAAAATTACGGCTGCCGCAAAAGAGTTGCCAAGCATGTCGACGACATGCAACAGATTTATAACAATATTTGTTGTTGTTGTCAACAAAGCGTGCCACATTGTGCGCCTTTGCCGTGGCGTGGCAAGAAGACAAACGTACTGACTGACAGACGGACAGACAGACGGACGGACGGGCGGGTAGACAGATAGACTTGCAGACAGACAGACAGACAGACAGACAGACAGACAGACGGACTGAATAAGGATGCGAACCAGGCAGGCTGTGGCAGCTCCTTTATCAGAACCAGTAACCAGTGAATGCGACAAATGGCGCGCATTCTAAGGCGATGATGTGGATGGAGCATTGAGGCGGCAGTTCGCATCGCCAGTGACAACATGCGGCGCATTGCTCTTTTATAGCCTCGTTTTCAGCCAGTCAACGTGCTTTTTTTTGTATACCCTACACTTGTGGCATAAATGGTACATTCAGACTCTTGCAAATTTTTGAAAGCTAAATTGATTCTTACAAGTTTTTTCTTAAATATTAGTGCAAATGGAAATTCTAAAAAAAAAGAAAACGATACAAACATTTAACACTCATGCGTTTGCCATCGGCCTACTCTTACAAGTAGAAACTTAATCCACAGATTTGGCTATATAATGCACATAAGTACAGCATCTTCATACGCTGTAATTTTGCTTAGTATGTATATTAATTAAGTCACAGAGTTGGTAACAGCCAGTATGAGATGTCAGCTGCTTTTGAAGCCTTTTGAAATTAAAAAAAATATTGTGCTATCAATTTCCAATGACTCTGCTAGTTTTTCTTCAGTTTGACATGGAACCGTATGGAGTAAGGTTTACAATTCTGCATCTTCAAACTTTTGCGCTCATTCTGCAGTAGCTAATACCATGTATAGCATAGCTAGATCGTCTCGGACATATCAGTGACATTGTTACAAAAAGTTATGGTGTAGAATTCTACAATAAATATTCTATTCAAAAAATGATAAACGCTTTTGAAATTCAATAACAATTTTATATTGCCGCATCAATTTTCAAATATCAACTTTTATATATCACACGGACACTAAAAAGGATCATATTAATATCAAAATGATATAAAAGTGTTTCAAACTAATACGAAAAATATCATATTGATATGAATTCATAACATTCGCCACTGCGAAAATAAGAAAACCAAAAGAGACAAGGATAAAAAAAAAAACAAAGCGCGAGAGAGACGGAATGTGTTGAATATAAAAAATAGAAAAAAAAAAATATATTTTTCTGTATACGACGCCTGTTAGCCGAGATTGTGAAGATGATGCAACTTTTTCAAGCCAACGAGCGTTTATCTTGTTGTGGTTCGAATGCCAGCAGCTTCAGCAGCGAAAATTTTTTTAAATCCTACTCGAAAGCAGACATACAGGTATGCATTAAATGAAGAATAGGGTGAAGATGGTTTATCTCTAGGCTTAGTAAAGACATACTTAGGAGAAATTCTCACTTTAAATATCGAGTATATATAGAGTGTTTGAATGAATACAAGTAGTGTCGGTTGATTTGAGCCAGTATGTAACGAAAATGGAAGTCTATTAGAGTTTTTAGTGATTTTCATTCACATTTTAGAATGCTAAGCGAAATACCGATCGCGGAATAATAGCTATGGAGTCAATGGTTTATGAAATCAAAGCGGTAAATCCGGCGATCTGAAACTGCGCATTTAACATCGATCGAATCGCATTACATATTGCCAAATTGAATGCTGATATTGCTGACATTTTTGGCCTTTAGCATTTGGTGATTTGAAGAAGTTTTAAGTTTTGAACTCATTCTATTTTTCGAAGTCTCTCAAGAAAGCAGCAAAGAAATCGACTCCGATATAGTTGTAGAGTTGGATCATGCCTATTCATGGTTTTTACCCCATTTGAGGCTTTTCTGTTTTATAAATCGTTTAACGATACAAAAACACTTCTTGGCATCTCCATGCCATGAGATTTTATGTCCAAAAGCACAAAGTTTGGTTCAAATCACACGACATGGATCACCACATTCCAACGAAATTCTGTTAATGGCAAGTAAAAAGTAAATGAAAAGTTCCAAGTGACAGCTAGATATAAAACTAGGGCTGCATGTTCTCAGATTGTCATAAAAATTAACTTTCATCTTAAGCAAACTCAAGAATACGTGTCGATGAGCTATTTGAAACATCTATTTGCAAAACCAAGTATTGGCGAGACTCTATTTACCGTTATGTCTATATATTGCGCCTAGGATCCAAAGTCTCTACAAGTTTACAAAAACTATCAATGTTATGGTAGAATGTTAAATAAAGAATAAAGATCCTCATTTAAAGAAAAATAATATATTTTTTGTAGTTAAGAATGTTGAGTTTGAAACTTTATTTATCATTAGTCACATATATTCACATATATCTCCATTGAGGGTAACATAACGGAATATATTTAGATTCGACAGAAGCAAGGTTATGCACAAGCTAATTCCTTGTGGGACGCTAGAACTTTTATATAATTGCATGATTATTCGTATATTTAAATGTTGTTCTGCTAACTTTATGTTAAAGTTAGCAGACCAAGCCGTGTTGACGAGCAAACAATTGTTAATTAAAGCGCAAACGTAATGTAAAATTAGCTTTACGACTGCATTTCAACTTGCATTTGTTTCTTTATATTTATTTAATATTGGTCTGCTAACTTTTGCCAAACTTAGCGGTGCAAACACTAAATACACTCTCTGTTTTTAGATACAATTGAAGAGTATGAAAACTTCGTTTAATGTATTACAAGTATCTAGTTTTATACTGTTTTATTTTTAAAAGCTATTATATGACAACTTAACCCAGATACACCCTACAATGTCGCATGTGTGCCATTTCTCTTTTAGCAACTGTGAAGCGCATCAAATGTCACGTTTCCGCTGTCAGTGCCACGCCCCCTTCCACACAAAATTCTTCTATCTCGTTGATATATATATATATATTTTTTTTTTGTTTTGTTTGTTTTTCTACATTTTTTTGTGGCGCTGATTGCCTGTCAGCTTTGTTTGGCATTGTGCGAACTTAGATGTTGATGACGATGATGATGACAAATCTTTTAGCGCATCCGCTAGTTACTGAGCTAATAAGGATGCACAGTGTGTTGCAGTGTTGTCTAGCACTGTATCTATGTTTGTCTGAAAATATTTATGTGTGTGTGTGCGTGTGTGTGTGTGTGCGAGTGTGTGTCAACCATACAGAGCAATTGCAATTATGCGACCGCATATGCAACATCACCCGCCATTCCATAAAGAAAAAAATCAGCCACAAACAAATGCAGACATGCTTATTAAGTACATCGTTTTGCATGAAAAGAAAAACCATAGCTACTGAGAATATGAAAATATGGTTTGAGTGCTTCGTTTGAAGCACTTTGACTCCACTCATTTTTTCAATGGATCATATTTCTTCTGGTGCCCTTTGCCTATGTACTATAATAAAACTAATTTTTTTTTCCAAATGATGTATAGCCAGAAATATTCTCTTCATCGATAGTAATGACTCTATAGTTTAGATAGAATAGTTTAGACGCCTATGAAGACCATGCAGATAATCATTAGCTTTTATAGTTATACAAAGATGGAAGATAGTTGATATAAAAAAATTAAACAAAAAACCTTTATGTCGATGGAATCGAAGCTATAATAAATAGAGAAGTCTTTACATATATACAATTAAACATCAATATGTCTTGGATTACTTAAAAATGGCATTCCTGAGGCAGGACTGTGTCAAAGGTGACTGGTTTGGAGAACAGTTCTGCGTGGCACAAACGACATCTGAAGTCATGGGCTTTACAATGTCATATTAAATAACTTGATGTGCGTGCCTCGGCATTGCAGTGTGTTCCAGTCTGTTCTGTTAAAACTTCTGTAGTCTGTTCTGTTAAAACTATAAAAAGTTTTTTAAAGTCTATAAAGGCAGCCTAAATTTGGTATTGAAACTCAGTGTGTATATTATTCTTGACATGCAGTTTAGTTCAATGCATGAGCGGCCTGATCTGAATTCTGTTGCTTTCTTGATACGGGAGGAAGCATCATACATACCACTGTAGTTGCTGAAGTCAGAGTGGTCTACTTTCTCCGGGATTTTTAAAAAAAAATGGTTTCATTCGAAGTTTTCGGCAGTTCTTGGTTTAACCAGATGTCTTTTATGGTGTACAGCCGTTATCCGGTGAATTTCCATTCATTAAGTCATTAGAACTACACTTCTACTAGCAGTAAGAATATTTATTTCAAGGATATGCGGTCGTTTGCAGAAGTTCACTTGAGTGGGCAATGTTTTTGATTGCCATTCACTTGGAAATAACCAAAAATGATTCAAGCACTTCGAAGCGGTTTTTTTCGGAAAGTCTGCTCAAGTCGCAAGTGTTCCATTAGAGGACTGTAGCATGGTCAACTCTAAATAGTACAGAACCATTTGTTTGCCAGAAGTTTTCGGAGAATTTAGGAAAACCAACCGCCAAAGAAGTAGTATGCTCCAACACAACAATACGTGGTCTGAAACATCGAGAGTTTTTGAACACTCAAAACATCAAATTTCCTTTGCAAATCTAAAATAAATTGCGATGTCAACGTTTTCTAGTGCCTAAAGTAGCTGTTGAATCATTCAGACAGCTCGTTTTGCAGATACACACTTCTGAGTGGCAAAATTGCTTCGAAAATTGATTGAAACGTATGCAAAAGTTTATTGCTCTTCATGGAGCATAATTTGAAAAACAATAAAGCTATTTTCAATGATAACTTAATATTTTTTTCATTATTAGGAGCACAATAGAAATGGAAAGTGTATAAATTGATATTAAAATTTATATATTTTATAGATTTTATAAGTTCTCACGAATATTGCGGCTATGGGTGGCAATATAGTCCAAACTTCTTCTAAATTGACAAATTGGCTGCTGACTTTCCCGGTTGATAAACCAAATTTCACAGAAATTAGCAATCTCAAACTCGCTGATCCTAATTTTTATATCTCGGCACAGATTGACATGGTCCATGGTACTGATATTCTCTCACATATCATCATGGACGATGTCAAATCAAATATTTTGGGTCCCTCCTAGCTTAACATACCGTATTTGGGTGGACTTTGACTGGACCAGCTACACCTCAATGTACATCGTATAGCACAACGGTATGTGAATATTGTGATTCAAAAGATGATCTCAGCAAGCAGCTTGAAGAGTTTGCTCTTAAGACAGTGACTTTTGGCGTTCCTTATCTCGCTATTCGGACACTGAATCAACTGGCCAAAGACTGTGTCTCAGTATTTCCCACAGCAACTCTAATTCTGAAACATGAGTGCTATGTGTGCACGATATTCTCTCGGGTGGACACCAACTCGAAGATTCGCATAATGCTCAGTCTCAGCTAATTGCAGCTCTCAAGTCTGCCGATTTTCCTCTGATAAAGATTGCAGCAAATCACCTCTCTCTCTCTCTCTCTCTCTGCTATAACATCTCTCTAAGGATGTTTTACTTGATGCTGAACTCCACACAATGGAGGATAAAAGTTGTACCAAGATACTTGGTATTGGATGGAACGCGGTGTCGGACTCATTTATGTATCGAGTAAAAGCTTCAACATCTTCCTCTTCAGCAACGAAGAGACAAATTTTATCAGCAGTAGTATCTCTCTGCGATCCTGCCGGATGGCTCGCTCCCATCGTATTTCTCGCCAAAATACTTTTTGTTTTGAATTGGAATGGAATTATTTTCTCCAACATTTCAAATCGGTTGAAGAAACTCCCGAAAACAAAACTTTGGTAGTTTACGTCAACGTAAGCAGGCCATTTAACTGTTATTTGTATATCTGTTTAAAAGCAAAATGTATGAAAAAATGATAAGCAAGCTCAATCATGTTTATATATAAGCAGCTTCGAATATATATATATATATATATATATATATATATATATATATATATATATATATATATATATATATATATATATATATATATATATATATATATATATATATATATATATATATATATATATATATATATATATATATATATATATATATATATATATATATATATATATATATATATATATATATATATATATATACTAAAGTGTTGCCTATGCTAATAAATACTACGAAAATATGTACAGTTGTGTAGCAAAAAGTGAACAGCTGACTGACGTATTGTATGCCTAATTATTTGAGCAAAGTATTTACTTTTAAAAAATTGTAAACAGCTGATTTATAAGAAACAAACATATAAACAGTGTTAGTTCACATCAAGACAATGTATCTGTTTATTTTCTGTTTTTTTTTTTTCAATATAAACAAGCTGCTTATTTCGACGTGAACTATCTATGCTGCATCTACAGTATCTATTTGGGTATATACTCTATGATAATTATTTAGGTCATTAATTCGCTACAGTGTCGCTGCTTAACTCACAGGCTCACAGCTTGCCGAGGCAAAAAAAAAAAGAAAAAAAGGGTAAAGTAGAAAAAACCAGGCATATGCTCAGGGGTCAATTGGCAACTTAAGCCAGTCAGGCAGACATCTACATACACACCAAACGAACGAACGCAAATAGTTAAGCGTGCAAAAATATGAGTTAATTAACATTGACATTTACTAATTAGACAACATAATCTGCACTAACCGAGCGTAAGATAGAAAAGTATCTGAGAGTGCCATTGCCAAATGAGCTGGACGCATTATACGAACATATATACATTCTATATATATATGTACATATATATATATATATTATTATATGAGTTTATGTTACTATTACGGACGAAATTGAAACAGCTGCAGATTATTGGAAACAACTGCCCAAGTACAAACCAAATGAAAGTGACCAGAACAAAATCAATACAAGTATATTGTAGTAATATAGACGAGTAGCTAAGGCAGAGAAATATGCTGCCATTAATTGACATGTCACAAGTTGATGATCAGCATCATTCGCATCAATATGCTACACAGGCAGGCAGACAGGCAGGCAGGCAGACAGGCAGTTGAACTGGGCATCAAACTGGGCATCCAACAGATACATTTGAACATTCGAAAGCTGTTGAAACTAAAATAAATGTCTTGTGTTATACGCAACGTGCAGGCAATAAAATCAATGGCATACTGTCAAAGGTCATTAAACACAACACCAGAAAGAAACAAATGTTCATTTCGTTGGCACCGAAGTTTTAATACGCTTCACACAACAAAGAAAGTACAAATTATTTATAAAACATAAACCTAGTGGATTATAGATTTATATGAGTGCAATTCCAAAAACTCACATTGTTAGTGATCCCATTGTTAGTGCATCCGTTCATAGGAATTCGGTAGGGGAGAACTACGAAAATTATACTGAGTTGCTGGTATTTAATTGTTTTGGAAAAAAAAAACCAAATTGCTAGATTATTTTATAATATTATATAAATTTTACTTAAGCAAAATCGATGGGCAAGAAGATGAGAAAAAATGTTAAATTACTGATGAAAGCTCGAAACAAAAATGCCACCACCAACACTGCAAGAAATTTGTTGTGCAATTCTTTGAATTCAATTCGATGAATGCCAAACTGCATATGAAACAAATTCACCATCTCTCCAAACTCTTTCCAAATGGTTTAGAAGATTACATTTTTCGGTAGAGTACGAACATCGAGAACATCAGTTCGAAATTTTCGACCGACCAGAGAAATGTGGCACTGGTAAAAACTATAGTTGACGAAGATCCACAATTGGCACAAAAAATGATATGCTGAAGTACTGGTAATAAATGCCTTCGCTGTGTTCGAATATTACAAAATGAACTTTTCAACCAGAAGAAATCTGCATGATGGCTTTCTCGAATTTGAAATGTGATGCAAAAAGAGGCAGGAATTCGTTTGGCCCAATATTTCCTAAGAAAATTTCAAGTTGAAAGAGCTAGCAACTTTGATAAATCATAATGGTTGGTCAAGCATGGTTTAATTAGTACAATCCGTAAACCAAGCAACATTCCATGATATAGAACATAAAAGGAGTAAAACCAGCAATTGACGCAAGACAATAAATGTCAGCAACAAAAGTGATGATGTCTATTTAATTCTCCAGAACAAAAATTGTTCATCTTAAATACAAATTTGTATACTGAAGACTGCTTGCCAAAAGTTTTCGAAAATTTGTTGAAAAACCGCTGAAAAGAGAAACTACGTTTGCCATTTTTTCACAGCGTGATAATGCTCAGTTCAGCGCACACTACTGAAAGAACTAGTTCTCCGAATCTGGCGCCTTAAGATTTCTGGTAATTTGGAAAAATTTTGAAATTTTTAATAGGAAAAGTCTTCATTAGCCTTGCGGATAAAATTGTTGCAGTTAATGTAGAAATTGAGTAACTATTTGAGTAACTAAAAAAGGACGATTTTTAGGACTATTTTCACAGGTGTATGTGCAGAATAAAGATATGTATTAAAATTAATGTTGATTATGTAGAGTAGTTAAAATATAATGAAGTTTTAATGATAAAAAGCTTAAAAAAATATTTTTCTCTGTTTCTTTTCTAAGCAACTCAGAGGAGTTCTGTTAGATCCCTAGTATATCAAATTCTAGCTTAGTATTGATGGTAATAAAAAAAAATTTCCTATAATAAGAAAAATGGACAGTTAGTGTCTATGAAGACTATGGCTAAAAGTGCGTGTAGCCACGCCTAGTTCATATAAATTGTTCATATAAAGTTTAAGACAAAAATAAGCTCCAATACTGCTGAATGGGCAGACATAGAGACAGAAGGACATTTCTAGACCGACTCGTTTCATCGCGCTGATCAAGAATAATTAAGTACTTTATGAAGTCTCGCATGAAGTAATTTTCAGTGCGTTGCAAACATTCCGACAAACTATACCCATTAGCTATGTGTGAAGGGTATAAAAATTAAAGAAGAATAATAAGATAGAGCCAACAAACAGCTTTAGAGACTGTTAGACAAGCACATTTAGTCAATCAGATAAACCAATTGGAATTGCTCTACAACTTAACACCGTGCTTAGTGTGGAGTTATCGACAGACTGGACTTGGACTGGTCGTTTAGACCGTTGGTTGGTGGACGAATGGGTAGGAGTATGACAAGTATTTACTAAAATGGCAGCCGTTCAGCTCATTTGCAGCTAAATATATATAAATATATATATATATATATATATATATATATATATATATATATATATATATATATATATATATATATATATATATATATATATATATATATATATATATATATATATATATATATATATATATATATATATATATATATATATATATATATATATATATATATATATATTTATATATATATTTATTGTAGTATGCGTAATGCATGCGAAATTTACACAGAAGCTTTAAAGGCGTTATAGGTATATCGTATATAATTATATAAACTACCAAGAGATATTAGACGCACTGTGGCAATCAGAAACACAGTTTAACAGATAACATACTACAACATATATATCATATAAATGAAATAACTTTTGTTTTTTTTTTTTCAAATCTAGATGTTAACTCTAAATAACTATAATCATCGAAAATTGGACCTCTCGTTTTTTTGAAAGTAATTAAATCGAAACAAATTTATTATACAGGGATTCTAGGGGTCGCCCATCACAAATCTAACCCGAAATGATAAACAAACAGATGAACAAAATTAATGGATACCTTTCAAAGGTATGATTTTTCAAAAATAGTCTATACTAATATTATTATAATATAATACTATTATATTTGTGAGTTTGTGAGGTTGTAGGGGGTAATCTCGGGATCTAGTGAACCGATTTTGTCGAGTAATGCTTCCAATTCTTCATCTTCAAACTTTTTGGGCCCGGACGTTCATTGTCCTCCGTATCAAAATCACCACTTTTAAACCGACGAAACCAGTACTCACAAGTTGAAATCGATGGAGCATAGTCCCCGTACGCCTCACAAAGCGTACGATGGGCTTCAGCTGCTTTTTTCTTCAAATAAAATCAGAACAACAAACCTTCCCGCAAATTGCGTTTTGTTGGAACAAAAGTCGACATGTTTACAGAGCAAACAAAAAATATGTTCTTTACACTTCAGTGGAATGACACATACTGAAAATTGAAGCTTATGAAGTAGGCTTTCACATGAATAGTATAGACACAGGCTTACCCGATGCGATTTAGTGCTAGTTACGCCAACTCTTATGAACCCTTTCAAACAAATTCCAACACCCAATAAAATTATGAATCGATAAGAAAGTCCTTATTCCTGACACTTCCCACTGGAGGGTGGAGAGTTTGCACAATCCGAACTAATAGCTCCACTCTATAAACTTCATTTCGTGGTGAAACTCTCAACATACACGTCACTCACGTCACCGGTACTATTCTGCAAAAATTTAAGTGGGCATTCAAGCAATAAATTTTGGAAGACATGAAATAATGTGTACAAAATGGAAATTCAAGACATGTGATAGAAAATTAAATAGCAAAATTCTTATAGTACTTGTTTTTCTTACTTCCAAGAAAAGCAGAAAAAAACAAACTTCAGCGAATTCAGGGCTCCAGTTTCAATAGCTGACAAATATGTGAGCAGATTCTCCACATGACGACCATACTTTGTTGATTTTTGTATGGCGCTAACTTTCTTAACGATTCCAAGTTTCAATTAATGGTATGGCATATAAGTATCTCCATATTATAGCTACTTATATGCTTTTCCACTTGACCACTTATATGCGGTCACTTGACTTATGAATAGTTTTTTGTTTTTGTTTTTAATTCAGCTACGATTGAAATGTCAAATTTGGTGTATGTTACTTCAATCATCATTAGCTTTGCTACATAAGTTCAGATAGAAAACTTTAGTTCAAATAAAGAAAAACTTTAAGAGAAGCTACAAAGCATCTCGAAGTCGTGCACAATTGACACCAGCATCCTGTACTGTTATTCTTTGAGTTATTGCAACTTGTTCAAAAAAAAAAAAATACTTTTTCTCACTTGTCTGGACCGGGTATCTTATACTCTATAATCTACAAAGAGCTTCTGCATTTCAACGCAGTTCATTGCTATTGAAATGAAATAAAGGATATTAAAGGAATTATTATTGCCGAATTTATTTGTTCTTGAAATATTTACATACATTTTTAATAAGCGTGCATGTAGTACAAGGCTTGTAATTTCTCTCTCGTTGCGTACCAAATGAAGTTTGAACTGAACTAAAGACCCTAAACACACACACACCGTACACACATATGTAGAGTCAAATAAAAGAACGAATGAATAAGCAAATCACATTTATTTATAAACAAATACAAACGCAGACATAGACACACACACACACACACACACACACACATACACACATACATTTTTTTAAAACGCCTTCTCCCAAGTTTAGTGAGAAAAAAAAGGCCAAACAATTTGGAGTGAGTCTAAAGACAATGTCAACGGCAATGATGTCAAAGTTGATGATGATGATGATGATGATAATGGCAATGCTTATGATGATGACTTAAAGTGCTATTGTATGTTTCTAGTTATATATAGGGTGCTTTTTTGTAGAGTTGTAGCACTTCTTATTGTATTAAAGCGCTGAGATTATATAATTTCAAACTGAAAATTCTTAATTTAAGAACAAAAGTCTTGATTAAACTTTTCTTTAATCAAGATTTTATATATATTATATTAAGCTATACTAATATTATAAATGAGAAAGTAACTTTGTCTCTCTCTCTCTGTTACTTTTTTACGCAAAAACCGTTGAACCAATTTTTATGAATTTTGGTTTAGAGATAGATAAGACCTTGGAGAAGGCCATAGACTGTTGGTTTCTATGGAGAACCAATGATTTCCCATATTAGGGATATAAAAATGCATCATATCTAAACTTTTGGTAAGAAATAAACAATGTTTCTGCGTTTTTGACCAATCCGGGTAAAACAGAGGGTGATTTAAATTTTGGTTTGTAAAGTAACGGGTAGATTAAAAAAAAAAACAATTTCTTTTTTTTTACAGTTCACGCGTGACTGGTGTCGTACTATTATCTTGTTTTTATTCGATATCGAAAATTCATCATGGAAGGATTTACACCTCATATGTATATATGCACCTCTGAATAAGTCAAAAGTCTTCGTCGATAAGCCAGCTACGATTCAAGACTCGGAAGTCAACCTTACTGGCGTACTTCCGGTAGCTATGCTGGAAAGAGTGATCGAAAATTGGACCTTCTGAATGGACCATCTACAGCGCAGTCGTCAATCACCCGTTACTTACCTACCTTTGAATACCTTAACATCTATTGGAAACCTTGCTAAATATATAAAGGGCACAGGAAAAAGTTAAGACCACTTAAAAGGATTGCGAACAGCGTCGCAGGTACCAGCAAGTATTTTATATTCAGAAAACGAGAATTGCTGGTCTTAAAAATAAGAATTTTCAACTTGTATGAAGCTGTCTTGAATCAAGACCATTATCTTGATCTTAGACAGTTTTTCTGATGAAAAACGATTCGTGTCTAATCGAATAAGTCACTCGAATGGTTTATTATTTCGACAGTAATATTAACGTAGCACAGGGTAACATTCCCGAACTAGAATTGCAAACCAAACTAAGCACAAATGACAAAAGCATTGCCAGATATGAACAATTTTTGGCAATTTAAACACTGTCGGAAAATGAAACCTCTAAGAAAAATCAAACACCCTATATATGTGAGTATATGCGTGCGTATCTTTGTGTGTCTTTTACAATGAAGACATCTTCAACCCGCACAGAGAAGCCGAGCCATGCCAAGCCAAGCCAAGCCAAGCCAAGCAGTGCGACACAAATCGACATTTGTTTCGTTAAATGCTGATCAAATACACTTCCGCTCGTTTATCTGTGTAAATATTTTAACAGTCGAGCTAACAAGTTTACAGAAAAATAATATAACAGCAACAAAGCGCTGAAGCAATAAAGAAGCTGCACTAGACAGACAGACAGACAGACAGACGGACAGATAGACAGACAATCAGACATAAAGTTGAAAAGTTTCAAGTAACTGAGAAAATGGCGCTAAGGAAGCGTTTGTCTGTCTAGCAGTCTTCGTCGCAGCAGGAAGTGGCAGCTGACTCTGAGGCAGGGGCTCAGGACACAAAATGACAATGCAGCCAACGAGGCAAAGGATGTGGCAAATAGACTAAAATGAAGCGCTTTGGGTGAGTCAAAGGCAGAGTATAAAAAAGAATAAATAGAAAACCGAAAAAATCTTTAAGACATAAACATACCAGAATGGATTATAAAGTTCTTGAAATATTTATAAATAGTTAAGGTAATCAGACTTTATCATTTATAAATGAGAAATGAAAAGTATTGACATAGCTCTGTGAACGGCCTCTCAAGATGACTAAGTTGCTTAGAAATATACTTTCTCTCATTGGTTTGAATTCCTCTAGAAATTTGTTTAGTAGTGAGCTAAGTATCAATGTTAAATTTTGACTGTGGTCTTAGTTCCGATTACATTGTTTCGCCCTACTAAATACCAAACTTATGGTCGATTTGGCTAGTTGCAATTGTTTTGAGTAATATTTTTTAGAGAAAATCTATAGAGCTCGATGAGTTTGCTTAGTTTTCACAGTACGTAACATTTTGTTGTTGGAAGTTACTGAGTTTTATATTTTCTTGTCAACTATGCTGTTAATCGACTTTTCGCGTTGAAATTTTTATTTCAATTATGCTTCGTTCTGTCAATAAACTATGATTTGGAGCAATCTGCATCATTAACTTTTTGTGTTGGAATCAATTGTAAGCAAACATGAAATACTGGCAGACAGACTGACTGACAGATGAATGCAGTTTCGCTTCGTCCAGAGCAACGCTTTATTTCGACTATTCTTTGGTTTCTGTTGTATTGTAATGGATCCATATTTTGCGCACGGTTATAAAACGTTCCTAAAGCTTCTTCGGATTACGATTGGCCAACATTAAACTCTACCTTCGCCACCTACCTGTTTTCTGCAAGTATATCTGCTTGTTTCAATTTACGTCCACATCTTTCAATGGTTGCCTATCAAATACAATCTTAATGATGCATATTGCTTAAAATTTAACTATGTTTTAATGATAGAAAAAGTGTCATCCGACGTCAGGTCGGATACTTCAGGAACTACGCTCGTATAGTATTATTTCTGAACCAAATTTATTATTTCACGTAGGAAGGCTAAAAATTCGATCAGCGAGAACCATCTCCATACTATATTAAGAGTTTTTCTGGCTGGTTCTAGGTCAATACAATTTTTTCCAATGCGACTAGAAACAATAACAACATTTAATACGCAAAAATGTATTTGCAGGAGAGACACTGTGTTTCGAACACCGCAACAAATCGCTCATCAGTCACCGACTGTATAAGCAGCAAGTGTGACAAATTAATTCGCTGCGGAGTTCGCAAGCAACTTCAAAACCCATTTTAAAACATTTGAATTTGGCCTTGTTTAACTAGTGGAGAAAGAGAGAGAGAGGGAGAGAGAGAGGGAGAGAGAGAGACGAGTAGCACTTACCACTGAAGCAGCTAAAAATCAAATAATAACTAAAAATAAAAAAAATCCTTCTTTTTTTTTTATAGAACAGAAACGTTGAACCGAAAAATACGAGTATAGAAAAAAAATAAATTAAATGAAATAAAATAAAATAAAATCAAATAGAACAATTCAATTGTTGAAAGCCACTGAAGTCAACGTCAGCACCAAAGTCAACAAAAATCATTGTAGTTCTTTGTATGGCAAGACTTTTGTGGGGGCGCAACGCCTCCACTCCCTGGCTACTGGCATGAATTCGCAATACAATACATACTCATACATAGATACAAGCTGGCTCAGTAACTTTTATCACATCCACACAACTCCAACCCGAATTCACTTTGCTGTGTTTGTCGACATTTCTCCTCAAGTTGCAACAAAATGTCGGCAAAACTTTAACCATCCCAAAAGTGTCAAAATATCTTACACTAAATCTTCACCTTAAATGCTTATAGACAGATTGTTAGATTTACTCACCTCCGCTGGGAATGTATAGCCTTCGACGCTGTGCTCGGAGCCAAACTGATCGTGCAGACCATAATGTATATGTATCTCGTGAAATCTGTAGCGATATGAGAGCGGTCCGCCGGATATGTTCACCGGCGTTTGCATGCCATCGTAGTTGGCTACCGTATCGTTGCCCGCGGTAAATATGACGCTGTGTCCGGTGTTACTGATTAGGCCGCTTATCTGTTAGGTAAATGAAGTGAAAATTAATGCAATGCAAAGTTATAAAGGTATTTGCATAGATTTTATAAAAGCAACATCTATAATTTATTTTCTGGTGACAGTTGAACAGCAGGTGATTCTCCATGAGCTGTACTCTTAGTATTGTGACCAATTTTAAGAATGAAACAAAGCAATAGTAAGGATTCAACCTCAATATCATAGGTGATGCATGCCTTGATATGGTTAGGCTTGGTTAATCAGGCCAGTAGGGGCAGATTTGATTCACCACGAGGCCAGTCGGCCCAACATGATGCCTGTTGTCTAAGTTTTTTATTTGGAATAGTTGGTTACAGTTAACGCTCTGCGCCGTTGAAGCCTTTCCGTAGAGTCAATGAAACGTGCCAGATCCTCCAGTAGTACGCTTGCCAGACTTGCCAGGTCTTCAAAGTAGGGTTTCCCGAGAATTCGTGTGCGTTTTCTTAAGAGTGCAGGGCACTCTCATAGGAGGTGTTGCATATTTTTCATCTCCTTTTCAAACTCACAGCTACAACAGAAGTACTGATAACGGACATGTATGCTTTGGACCATTTGGCCAATGGTACAGTATGCTGTAAGCATTTCGGTTAATATTCTGATCATGTTCTGGTTAAAGTGTAGGAGCTCAGTTGTTCGGTTGACATGCGGGCCAGAGTGCTTTTGACACATGCCAGCTAAGCGCAGTCATCCACTGTCTATTCGCGGATTCTCTGGTGGTCCTAAATAATCCTGAGAGGAACTCTTGAAAAGGTTTATGAATATCCATCACCATAAGAGTGGCACACTCGTCCGCGATATCTTTTCCTCGTAAGTCAGAATCGTATGCCATGAACTCAGATGAGTTCAACTGAGTGCTGTTGGACTTGGTTTAAAGCTGTTACCATGCTCCGGATGTGTTTGGTTTTTGTGGTGTACGAAAATATAGTGTGCCAAACACATCCAGACTGCACAGATATCTGCCTGGAACACGCTGCAGCAGTCGGGTAGGCGGTATGGAAGTTACTTTACCAGTTCCTCCGAGATGACTCCAGCACCTGTGCTCTCATCTGTTTTCGATCTGTCGGTGTAGATTGAAAGCTCGTTCCATCTTTTGAAGTTCCTTGTTTCCAGTCTTCCTTCACCGGGAAACTTACTTTGAAATTGTTTGAGCTCTGGAAAACAATAGTTACGCTTCTTGACCTCAGTCGGAGTCTCAATTCAGTGTAGGATTGTACAGTGGCCACCAGCATACGAAAAGGAAAGTAGATTTAGCTGAACTATACAAGAGCTTGTGCCATCTCTTTACCGGTATGAGTATCAAATGGCCGGATACCTTCCAATTCCGTTGATCTATATTTGAATAAAACTTTGCTTTCTCATACGAGTACAAATCGGTGACAATAGTTTTTTGTTCATGATTTCGTTGAGTGCTTCCGTGTTCTTTGAAAAAGCTGGCAAGAATTGTATGATACGCCGAAATTAATTCGAGTATGCCAAGGTAATTTAAATTTTTTGTTGAGTTGATATTTTCATTGGAACCTTTGGGGTGTGCTTTTCTAAAAAGTTAACACTCCACCTTTTTGAAGTAAAACTTCTTTAGTTGCGATATGACGGATAACTCAATTATTGTTATAACGGAAGTAAGTTTTTCACGCGGAAATAACGTTCAGTAAAAAAAAAATTGTGGTCATGATTTAATGGACATCATACTTGGTCATCAGCTGTGTAGATAATACAGAGTAGCATTTATTGAAATTATGCTGATGGTGGTTATAGTCATACGGAGCCTTTCCGATAAGTAGCCGCCCCAATGAGTATTTAAGGCCTTTTTTTGTATGAATGACTACATTAGCCCCTACACACTTTAGGTAACTTTTATGGACGTTTTTTATGCAACACAACTCGCGAATAGGTTGGAGGAATCTGTCCGAGACGAACAGCTGCTGAAGCGATCAACGACGAAACGCAGCACAGTTCCGAAGAGCAATAAATAGACAAGCGGCAGTTCCAAAGGAGCGGTAGGAGATAAAGGCGAAATGGAGCTACCAGACCTCCGGTCGACACCATTACGACAAGCGGAGAATTTGTTAGCGGAGAAAGTCGGCGAGCACCGATAATGCGACTTAACAAAAAGATTGCTTCTTAATACCGGACAAAACCAGGAGAGCTCGGAGACCTCGTATTCAGCCCCCGGCATCCTTAGCTAACATACTAAATACGGCCCCGAACCTGGTATTTCTACGTAAAAAGCATGTTATAGCTCATAAAAAACGTTGCATAATTAACGAAGTTGAAGATAGTTAGAAAGCACTTCAGATTTGTGTGGAGTGTAGTGTTCTCCACTCGTATACTTACTCTATGTTTGTCAATGTGTATAGGTCGTAGATTTGGATCAAATAGCAATCGTTGTGGTTCAAGATTAACTGGCGATTGGCGTCGTCCTTTATTGCAAAGTGACCACTCTGGATTGATGAGACCCCAAAAGGCTGGACCTGTTTATAAAAGTAAAAGAAATTAACATAAAATATTAGAACAAGTATTTCTTTTAATTACAATATAAATAATTGAAATTGTTTATGCCACAATTTGCTTTTGGTATTGGAATAAAATGGAACTGAATACTAAATGCATCAAGTATCGTATCGGCTTAATTATAAAGCGCACACAAGCAAACAAATCCATACAAAACTAAAAACAAAAAATGAAACGTCCAGACGTCCTAACATTTCTTACAATAGATACCAGTTTTCAACTTTTCAGCACACTTTGCCTGCCTTTCTATTACCACATTTGATAGTTGAACCCAAAATACAAATGCTCCCTTAGCGCTGCCGTCTACACTTGAGAAGCAATTTACACCTCAACGGTGGCCGTTGCTCGTAGACCCATACCCATACCCATACCCGTACCCGTATCCGTATCCGTATCCGTATCCAGCTGGCGTTGCTAAATATTTTGCGGCAAGAAAAGTTATTGTTTTAGTGTCAAATCGCCAACCACGCGCCACAAGATTTATGAACAATTTTCTCAGCGCTGGCGCCGCAAACTATGCAAAACTTTTGCCTGTTTTTTTCTCCTTCTTCTTCTTCTTCTTCTTCTTGTTTTTGTGTGCAACAAAACAAAAACCGACCAAAATACGGACGGACAGTTAGACCGGACGGAGTAGTACAAATGCATAGTAGGAAAAGACTTAAAAACTTGCTGCAAAATATACACAGCTTCTCAATTTCATACGCCCACACAGAGCATTCAACTATGTATTTTCAGCTTCCTGATGCTCATCTTCTTTTTTTTTTTTTTTGTAAAGCATCCATGGAGCAAATGGCGTTGACTTTGGTTCTAGTAGTGCAAATGAAGCTATTAAAATATTCACAGATTACACTCGTCTATATAAGCAATGTGGTATGTGGTGTGGTGTTTTTGTGTATGTGTGTGTATGTGTGTGTGTGTGTGGAAACTGTATGCGGTTTGTCTGGAGTAGACTTAATAGCCACCTATGTGCGATCAGCTTCGACTCTCCCAACTCTTACAAATTCTGAGCTGTCGCCACCACAAACGCTTGGTTTTCCTACTATTTTTCAGTCTATGCAGTTTAAGATTGCGAAATGTAAGTTCGATTGAAGTTTTGTAAAATAGTGGAGAGCAATGCGAAGTTTCTATGTACAAATGAAAATTAATAGTTCTACTTTTTGACGAAGTATCGAAGTGTTGAAAAACCGGAGAATACATTTTGTTCGAAAATGCTCCGAATTTCTTATTTAAACGAACCACGCTTGAGACAATGTGAAATAAATCTTATTTCGTGTTTGATACAACGGTCATGTATAAAAGTTGACACAACTGTCAGACAGTGTGTCGGATGTTTCGTGCAAAATAAAGAAGGTAAAGAAGTTGAGTTTGGTGAGTTTTTTTTTTTGCGAAGTTTGCGAAAAATTGTGTGTGGGCAAGAAAAAGGGAAAGGGATTTCATCATTTTTTTTGGTCCCCCAGATTTTAAAATTAATATCGACTGCATATTTCGAAACATATGTAGTAGGGCGCCATCTGCGACACGTAACACTACTCCTAATAGCTGACCAGACTTCCAGCCAAAATACTCAGTGTTCACTCAATGTTAGCATTCGATATAAGCACATCACAGTGAAATCAAGCATCAATTAGTTGTTCCATTGGAACTCGTAATTCAGCAGACTTAATGCATATCATAAGCTTCATATCGATTCCCATCAGATGTTAGGATCAAAATTGCCGTCAAACCGATAAGTTTTGTAAGTTGGAGCGGAGGTCTTAGGAGTAAATGTAAACGATCTCATTGCATACGAGAATACTAATGGAGACATATCTGAAACTATTTTGGAGTTAGGGTTTTTTTTTTTATCCATGTGTGTTTATCCGGCACAAAGTTCTACATATTCAATGAAGTAAGAAGTTTTGTTATTTACGCTTCAACCAAATGAGTTAAAACTTTAAACAACGCTCGAAAGACAGTGGAATTATGGGGTGGAATATAATTTTGAAAGTGAAATATTGAAAATGCACGAGTCAGGCCACCTTTGAAATTGCCGCACAGTCAAAAATTTGAAGCAAAATTAAGCTCTGCTCATAAAGAGTCTTTCTAGACTATCTAATATACTCACTGAAATCTTCTCAAATATTTTAAAAATTTATTTTAGCAAATCCATTAGCAGTACAATAGAAGTAGTTCATAGTATATAAAAATAATTCGCACTTCAATAGAAGAATATAAAAACTTCCTATATATGTAAACTATAAAACTTCCAGTTGAAACTTTTTTTTAGTTTACCATTCTGAAGTTGTGTTTACATTTGCGTATGTATCTGCATCTGTATTTATGTGGTTTGGCTGTGTAATTTCTTGATTTTATGCAAACAGTGCATACAGCATACGTGGCGGCAAATTGTAGCACCATTTGGGGCGTTAAAGCGCATCGATATACATAAAACTAGCCAACACGGCAACCGCTTACGGTGGCCGAGTCTGCTGCCGTATCAAGACCAAGGCATATTTACGAAAATGTACGGGTATATATGTATGAGACTTAATTTATTGCAATCGAACGATTAAAGTATTGCTTTATAGTATCTACAACGAATGTGAATATACATTATTCTATATTGCTCCGCTGCGCAGCATTTAAGTTACGATATATTCAGTTGCTGTTGAGCGATTCAGCAATGTATCCTGGCATAGCAATGCGTACAAAACCAATTTTTAGCAAAAAATATACACCATTTTAAAGGTATTCATATTTTTTTTTTTTTTAACCAAAATCGGTTAAATATGTAGGGCTTTAGCAATCTTCACTCACACAACGAAACAAAAAAAAAACACACACAGCGTGTGCGTGAAAAATACACACACATCACCTATATATATGTAAGTAGCCTACAATTCGGCCGTGTACGAGGGGTACTATTTATATTTCGGGAATAGCAAATAATAACAAACATTTTTAAATGAAAATGGCTTTATTGTTTTTCAAAATATTCCCCTTGATGATCAAAATACACTTTTGCATTCGTTGAAACCATTTGTCATAGCAGCTTTTCCATTCCTCTTGAGACACCTCCAAAACATGGTTTTTGAACGCTTCAACTGCTTCTTCGGCGCTCGTAAATCGTTGACCACGCAGTTTACCTTTGATACACTTTGGGAAGAAGAAGAAGTCATTGGGTGCCAAATCAGGACTGTACGGAGGATGATTCATTAATTCGATGTTTTGACTGCACAAAACTGCACTTGTTTGACGAGACGTGTGAGAGCTCGCATTGTCATGATGGAGAATGATTCGTCTTTGGCGGTCGGATTTACGAATTTTTCCGAAGACTTCCGGCAAACAAATGGTCGTGTACCACTCAGAATTGACCGTCCTACGTTGCTCAATCGGAACAGTGGCCACATGACCCATTCGGCCCAAGAAATAGGCGATCATTTGCATCGCTGTGCTTCTTCCACGAACAATTTTTGTTGGATTTGGCTCGTCTTGGAATACCCACACGGTCGATTGCTGTTTTGTTTCCGGCTCATATGCATATATCCATGATTCGTCACCTGTCACGTTTTTATACACGTCTTTGGAAGCACCACGGTCGAACTTGTTAATCATTTCCTTACACCAATCGACGCGAGCCTTCTTTTGAGCGATTGTCAAATTATGGGGTATCCAACGAGAGCAAATTTTTGTTACAGCTAAGTGTTCATGCAAAATCGAATGTATTGAAGTGGAACTAATGTGCAAGGATGCCTCTATCTCACGATATGTCACATGACAATCTTGCATTATCAGTTCACGCACTACATCGATGTTTTTGGGCACAACAACCGATTTTGGACGACCTTCACGGAATTCGTCGGCGACCGAACTACGACCACGATTGAATTCACTATACCAGCGATATACTGTGGTTTTTGATGCTGCTTTATCGCCATACAAAGAACTGAGTTCATTGACACATTCTTGTTGAGATAATCCACGTCGAAAGTTGTGAAAAATAATCCAACGATCCAAATTTTTGCCAAATGGATTTTCTTAACTTTAACTCACAAAACAAAACAAATAGCAATTGTACATCAAAACTTTGTGAGTACGTTTATGCCAAAAAATGTCAAACTTTATTATGGTGTTGCCAGATTTTAGCTTTTGGCATTAGTGTTGCCAGTTCGGCAACTCATTTGACCGTCGAATTTACATGTGTCATTGGAAGGGTCCAATGAAAGTACGACATTGTTGCCCTTCTTCCCAACCACGTAAGAGTTTCAAAACACTTCTAAATAATTATCTCAAAAGAAATTTGTAAGCATTGGTATCAGTCGATGAGTTTGCTTACATTGTCACAGTACATTTTATGGTTGGTAATTAACTATTTTCTGATCAACTATGCTGTTAATCAATTAGGTGCGAATTTCTTATTTGTATTTTTATATTCTTCATACGTCTAGATATTTAGTCTAAATATTATTATAATTAAGGTTCATAAACTATATATTGTTGATCAGACGAATCCATGTAGTCATGTCTGTCTATTTGAATATCTGTTCGTCAGTCTGTCCATCCATTTGTACATCCATTTGCCTGTCTGGCTGTCTATCTATTTGTCAGTATATCTATCTACCTATCCCATGTCTGTATGTATGCCAACTAGTTGCTATAAATGATCAAATTAATTAGTGCTTCAATATGCTATAATCATTGGACAATAACGAGTTTGAATTCAGTTGCATTTAGTGGTTTTAAAAAGCAAATGATGATACAATATTATTATAAATAGCCACAATAACCACATTTAAAAATAAAATATAAATGTTATTTATAAGTGAAAATATAAAAAATTCGCTGTTAGAATTCAGAATTTTCACGTGGATGTATCATACTAGCGGACTCCGCTAATAGCAGCGTGACACACGTTGAAAAATATGAGCAAAAATTTTAAATATATATGAAAACTACAGTGAATCACACATTGAGTAAAAACATGTCAGTTAAAAATTGCCATAAATGATAGTTGGTTCCATAAGATGTGAGGAGCTTTTGACGATATAATTTTAACCATTATCTAAATAAATGTATAACTGTTGATGAGAAATGTCTCCAAGAAATACCCAAGTAAGTCTTCAAATAAAACCAAAAAGCTTTGGCTTTGGATAGTACCAAGCTTAAATGCTCTGCTCGGATTGATCAGGCATATGCAGGGAGTCGCAAAATTCAAGCAAACAGTAATTTTCATAGTAATTTTTTATTGATTTGAACCGTTTAAGGAACCCATGGATTTGCTGTTGGATACACATTCTTTTATCGAAATTTTCCATGTGCGTTTTGCATAAAAAGATCGTTTGCTCTGTCTAAATCTTAGACTTCAAAAAAAAAAAAACTCCAAGGAAAATTGTCCAATGGCGGACAATTCGCATTATCTGGGTGACCAATACAGGAAATAACACATGTAGTAGTTTCTAGGGCTGTAAAGCATGTGGCAACATCTAGTTGAAACCATATATCACATATATTTCTTTGAACATACACAAAATCGAGCGCACACGTGCATAACAAGTTTCTACGCAATTGAATATGTTGAAGTGGAACAAGCTACAGTTTCATTTTATGAATATAACAAGCACACAAGTTAAGTTAAATATACATAAGCCTCTAAATGGCGATTAAACAAAATGTTTGTTTGTTGTTGAACTAAACCGCTCTCCACCTTATACTAACTGCCTTCTGTCGATCTAACGACCGACCGACCGACCGAGCGAATCGAATAAGAAACATCTTGAGTGCATCCAGGATTCAAGCCGCTAATCGAAAGCCATTGCGCTATTTATATGCAACTCACTTGACTATATGCATAAAATAAAAACCGTAAGCGAATATAAACACAAACACCCAAAACGCTGATATGCCACGTACTGAACGTGTTTAAACGATTGTTGACCTCAACGAGTGGGCGTTGTTGGGAGCGACTCTCCTCTGTATCGCATTATATAAATGCATCGCGTACAACAACAACAAAAACAACAACAACAACAACAACAACAACAACAACAACAACAAAATCTGCAATCAAACACATAATCAGCGGCACGTCTCAGCAGCCCAGACATCGTGCAGCCACTTCAAACCTTGCTCTGTGTCGCATAGTGTTTGATCCTTGGTAGTCCTTGATAGCTGGCGTTTAAACTGAAACTCAATTTTCACTGTTGCTGCTGCTGCTTGATGCCATTAAGTCCATTGTCAAATGTTTTTAGCAAGGCATTAAATACTTTGGCAACGTTTTGCGTCGCCAGGCGAAGAGTTCCTTGCATTTCATACACATTTTGTTTTAGTATAGCTTTGCTTAATTTTATTTTATTTGAATAATACAAGCAAATATCTGAATAAAGCTGATAAACATAGAATATTTTAGGTGTAAATATAGCTCATTATATAAAAAAACACAACTACTAACGTTTGTAGATATATGTTATAAAATAGAGCCTTGCACAAATGCATTCGTTTAATAAATCAATTACACTCAAGCAAGTCACGAATGTTATGTGTATAACTGAATGCATGCACACATAATGTGTATAACAGTTGTTGGTTTCATATGTTTCATATAGAATAAAATTTGTTCAATTGCGCAAAATATTAAATATTCAGGGAACAGCCTGCTTCTTGTTCGACCAGCCGCCTCTCTGTTGAGAATCTTGGGCAGTGGAACATAATATGTACAGCACTTTCCTCCGTGCCATTGCAGCTCTACGTGCAGTCAATTTCGTTTTTGTGGTGAAACCTGTTTAGATAACTTCAAAAACATCCGTGACCACTGAGTATTTGCGTCAGGTAATAACTAACATTACCATGACGTTATCCGAGCCACTCGGAGACATTAGGTATAAGGCGATGTGTCCACCTCCCTTTTGTCGAGTTGACCCAGCGTCTCTACCATCCTTCGATGCTTCGTGGCCTAGCACGTAAACGAGCGACTCTTCTTTGCGTATTACCACTTCGCTGTGCCTCGCATACTCCTGTGCTTCTCTCCAACAACAGAGAGCCATTCCTGTACTAGTTCAATAGCTTCTTTGCAAATAGCCTCTGCTTCACTGATATGTTTTGGCACAACAACCAGTGCTACGTCGCCTGCAAAACCTACCACCTTTACATCTCCTGGGAACTGCAATCTTAGTATGCCGTCGTACATGACATTCCAAAGGATTGGGCCTAAGACCGATCATTGGGGTACACCGCCGTATATTTCTAGACTATCAGTATCCGAATCGGAGTTTTATTGGACAAGTAGCTTTTAATAACGGCCATTAGGTAAGCTGGTATACCAAAGTTGGCCAGTGCATCCAGTATAGTGCGCCAGTTGGCAGTGTTGAGTGCATTTTTGACATCGAGGGTTATCGGTCTGTATGACTATGGTTCCTCAGTAGGCTTTTTTGGCTTTGGAATCAGCATTAGGTTTTGCTTCCTCCCATCTTTCTGGAATACAGCTCAACTAAAATCCAAGGGTGGATATTAACAGCCAATTTTAGAGTTTCGTTACGAATAGCGTCGGGGCCTGGCGCTTTGTATTATATTTGCTACATTCGATTCCTCTGAATATGACTGTTGAGGGAATAGGGTCGTTACTATTCGCTGAAGCTGGTGTTTGTCTTTTGGAGTAGCTGGTTCGAAGGCACCTAGCCTATTCATTATCACTTTGTATGCTTTGCCGCAGGGGTCACACAAGTCTAGAAAGTATTTTCTCTTGCTTTCACGAATTGCCCCTTTAAGCGATTTGCGCGCTTCAGCATATTGGCTCTGAAGGTAGGCAAAGTTTTTATTAGCCCTAGCCCTCTGGTACCGCCATCTTGCCAGCTTGCAGACAGCTTCTTCTTGCTTCTTGCTTCTGCGATCTCATTACTCCAGCAGTACACAGGCTTATGGTAGTGTCTGTAGATTCCCCTGCGAGCCATACTGTCCTCGCAGGCCTGCTCCAGCTGGGACATCACTTGCCCAGCAGCGTTGTTTGCATTACCTGAACCAGAGCCCTCGCAAAGGCCATATGTGAGAAAGCTAGACAGATATACCATCAAAATTGATCCGGACTGGTTAAAAAAAAGCAACATTTGTATGCATTTTAATACAAATCTTTATTATCGCCTTCCAAATAGGCTCCTTTTGAGTCAATACAAATATGCCAACGGATAATTACATTTTCCATACACTTGTTATACGCCTCGGCCGGGATAGCCTTTAGTTCCTTCAGCGAATTTTTATTTATGTCCTCAATCGACTCATGACGCGTTCCCCGGAGCGGATATTTAAGTTTCGGAAACAGAAAAAAGTCACAGGGTGCCAAATCTGGTGAATATGGTGGTTGTGCGATGACTTTTGTTTCAAGTTTGGCCAAAAACTACATCACAATCAAGCTGGAATGTGCAGAAAATGCAACAAATGCAGGTCTTTCGGTACGAGTCCGGCGGCGACACATTTCATACCCAAAACATCAACCAAAATGTGTTGAGTCGATTCATAAGTGTCTCTGCTATCTTTCTAATGCCAACACCACGATTTTCAATCACAATTTCCATCACTTTTTCGATGTTTTTGTCGTTAACAGAGGTGGATGGACGCACTCTGCATGAGGCAAGTTTTCTACGATTTCACGACTCTTACTGATTGCTTTATGCCACTCAAATATTTGTGTTCTGGATAGAGTAGAGTCCTCAAAACACTTTTGTAACATTTTGAATGATTCCGTTGCCGTTATACCATTTCCATTTTTCCATGTTAAAAATGGCCGCACAAGCTTTTCGCGTCGTAAACAAGCAGCTGTCAAACATAGACTAATTATTGCATCCCGCTCAAACTTGGCATGCATGACTTGGCATCAATAACAGTGACAGCCAACTTAAGAAGAAGAAGCAGAAGAAGAAGAAGAAAAATTACCGATTCGGTTTACCGGTTCGGTTTAAACACACCAGTCCGGGTCAATTTAAATTAGACAGTATGTGTTAGCTGTGTGTCAAAAAGCAAACAGTTGGACTGGACTGGCGCATTGTGTGCCAACTAATACGACCAAAGTAAGTGTTTATATTTGAAAAATTCTATGACAGTTAACAGCTGATTTATAAAAAATAAACAAATAATGTTCAGCAATATTGAAAGTTCACGTCAAGCCGATGTATCTATATATTTCTTTCGATATAAACAGGCTGCTTATTTTGACATCAACTGCCTAAATAAAAATATATACCATACCAAAATAGCGATAAAAAAAATGTAAACAAGATTGTGCATGTCAAATTTACTCTACGTAGTTACGCTACAACGCGTTTTATGTGTTCAATTGAATAGTGTATAAAATGTTATGCTTATTTTTGAGTAAATAATTTACATGTATGTCAAATCATAGCTATCTGCAACTATATATAATACAAACATATATATTTCTGATTATTATGTTTATGCAACAATAAACGTTGCGTATTAGTGTTGCCAGTGTTATGCAACGCAAATTTTACCGCTTAGCACTTTGATGAAAAATAGTAGTATTATCGATTATGTAAATACTTTATTATGAAATTTACTCTACGAGTACTAGCTACATATGTATGTATGGTAGGTAGGTCGGTAGGTAGTATGCGTACAATACAACTCATACTAGTTATGCTTGTTTATATAACCACATAAGCGCCTTAGCCATGCTCATGTTTACAAATAAATAACTGTGCAGTACAAAAATCCGCTGCCAGAGGAGACACAAGCGTACAAAGCTCAAGTGTAAAAATGTTGCGTTGCCAGTGTTGGCAAGTAATAGCTTGAAATGCAACTATGCAACCGTGCACAAACCACGTACGAAGTGCACAAACAACCGTGAGTGTTACGGCACAAGAGAACCAATTCAAAATTCAAAACACTAGAAATTATTTATGCATTTGTCTTAATAGCAAAAGGTTTTTCACCCACTACAAGTACTAGATTGTTCTTTTTGTTTTTAGTACGTTTTCCAATACTGCAAACAAACAAATGTAAAGTGTAAACGAAGAAGAAGAAGAAGAAAAAAGAACAAAGCATAAGAAAGCTAGAGAACGGGTACAAAGTATAGAGCGCAAAATATTAAAAAAAAAGAATTTTTTTTTGCGCCAGGAAGCAGAGTACTCAGGGCATCCGTTTGCTTTAAAGCATCCTTTGTGCAGACAGACAGAGGGACAGCATAGTCACGACAGCAACAACAAT
Organism: Leucophenga montana; assembly: GCA_035044765.1. Taxonomy (NCBI): domain Eukaryota; kingdom Metazoa; phylum Arthropoda; class Insecta; order Diptera; family Drosophilidae; genus Leucophenga; species Leucophenga montana. The sequence continues at coordinate 194,171 of JAWNNQ010001767.1, forward strand.
GCACAGACAAACAGTAGAATATCCTAATGAGATTAAGTACAACCAGAAGTAAAGTCGTTGCAGCTGCCTTCGTTCTATCCATTGCCGTAGTCATCAGCAACGGAGTTATGCTCCGCATTGCACTGTAAGACTAAATAAAAAATATTTGCAAACATTTATCTATCTTATTGTATAAAATATTAAATAGCCGAATATATTATTACAATATTTTGGAAATTGTTGAATAAAATATATTAGGCGTACTCATGCAATTGGTTTTCGGACTGTTACCTATCAGCTGCGTGATTAAAATCAACTATTTGCAGTGTTAACACTGCTTAAAGCCTGTTTTCACAATATTTTCTAGCTAAATTGAATGGCAAAATGTGAATGGCAAAATTATGTTTATTATTTACGTTTATACAATTTGGCCAACCAGTTTTTTATATATCAGGCTGATTCAAGATCTCATGTATCATGTCTCATTTTGCTATCATATTATAAGTGTAGTCGCTATTGTAGTGATTTTTAGTGTATTATCAGCGGAAACAGCGGTTGAAGTTGCCATCTGTACTAAGACAGTGGCGTGATGTCGTCTAAAAAAGTGAGTGCGGTTTTAGTTTTTGTTTATACTAATATTGGTCAACTTTAACTTTACAAATGACAGCTTGTTACATTACAAGACTTAAAGCAAAAGAAAATGTTTAATCTAATAAACTTAATTAAGATTTATATGTAGGAAAATCTAGAAAAAACATCTGATGCTAGTGCTAAGATAAATAAATAGCAAGTATTTTTATTTTTTTTAGTTGTAATTGGAAAATTACTATTTTGCCAATCACTTTACAAATTAAAATCACATTAATATCTGTTTACAGTATCTACGCAATGCATTACATTTCTAGTCTTTACCATGATGGAAGTAGAATTTGTCTGCAAATTAATTTCATGAGTAGTGTTTTTTGTGAAATTGTAGTGGGTTATCAGGCCTACATCAGAGTTGAAATCATTTGTTGGAAGTTGTAGGCCACTCGTTCACAATTTTTTTGTCATTAACCCCAAGTGACTCAAATATGAGGAATGAATTAGGAATGAATCGTAGTTTAAATGTTAATAGCGAAATCGGAGAAGAATGTAGCAAAGTGCCTTCTCACTGTTCTCTGCATCTAGTAGCCAATCACACCGGGAGTCATAGGCCGTTAGCAATTTAAGTTTTAAACAACTGATCCGAATAGGAATTGAATAAGAATAATTATTGTTTTTTCACTTCTCAAGCTGGCTTTGGCTTCGGAAACTAGATGACGCGAGCAAGGTGAATCCTACTCCTAGCTCCTAGCTGGTTCTATTTTCAAGAAAGATGACCCCCGCTGATTGTGCGAACTACCGTGGAATAAGTCTCCTCTCAATCGAATATAACATTTTATCCCGCGTACTGCATAAATGGCTCAAACCATACACAGTGACCAAATTTTCACTTTACGATAAATACTGGAGAGCAAGCGTGAGTATAGCAAAGCCACACACTAGCTATTGATCGTTTATAAGACTGCTTTCGCCACGCCGATGAGAGGCAAAATGATGCTTTATCGTGCGACTTTTTTAATCTTATGATGGAGTATGTTGTTATCAGTATGCCGATGTTATCAGAGTTTTCGACGAGTTTCAAATCCGTATAAATCACGAGCTGTATGAGCTGCATAATGAGCTGCATAATGAGCTGCATAATGAATGAGACCACACAAATTTCTATATACTTGATTAGCTGAGTGGGACAAGCTGACTGCCAATCTGTCCGTCTATCTGTCTGTTTGTATGTCCATATAGAGAAGCTTTTACCGATTAAACTAGCACTCCATCGATTTCAACTTATGAGTCTGTATTGGTTAATATTCTTTTTCAAACTAAAAATCGTTGCTACAAAAAAAAAAAAAAAAATAAAAAGCAACATGTTGACTTTAAAGCGTTGCCTTTTCTACCACTGTGCATGTTTGTTTTTGTGTTGTTGGCCATATCACTAGCACAAACTTCCGCACGTCTTTTTCATCTCTTAGTCCTTAGCATGCATAACTACGATACAATACTTCAGTGTATGCGCATTTTCTCAATGGACACCTGGGCTGCTGCTTGCTTGTTTGCTTGTTGATCCCGCGGCTGTTTGCTGCCTGAGTTGCTACGGTTTGAGTCCTTATTTTTTCTCGTGCACGCTTACTTTCTTGGTTGCCTTTCGCCTTACGGCTTACGGCTTACGGTTCACGGCTCACGGCTGACTGTGTCTCACTAGCTGAAAGGAGTTTTCCGTATTTCACTGTTCCCAAGACGACTGCTGCGCTGAGCGACAGCGCTTCAGACACGTTACGAATTTTGCAGAATTTCACTTTTCTTTTCTTGTTTATTTTTTTAATTTTTTATTTTCGAACAGAATGCAATGTTACTTCTCGTATCGCAGTTGATTTTCATGCAGTACATTGTTGCAGTTGTATCTAGATACATAGGTATATTGTATGACGCATATAAAGGGGTTTTCAATAGGAACATAAGAATTTTATATATTATTACTAAAGCACCCTTACATTTTTTTTCAGGATCTGTCAAATCGTCAAAACGTAAGTCATGATTTACAGTTTTATCATGGTGAAGTTCATGAACGAGCCAAGTTGGGAAACTAGTAAAAAATACTACCGAAATTCTGAGGGTGGGGGATCCGTAATAAAATTCCCATCAGACAGGTTGTGCGTGCTATAGTAGATATATTCGAACATATTCACTATTGGATGTATCTGGCCAGTGAGACAACACACCGGTCAAAGTATTTAAAGTATTTCATCCGTAAGTACTTCAGTTCAAAATGAGCCAGTGCCATTCACAGCAATTGTGAATCTCTAAAACCACATTGGCAAATATCACAGAAAAATCTTGGCATACATTCTTAAGAAATAAAACTAACTCAGAAGTGAAGCCTCTTCAGCATTTGAAACGCCGAAACTTCACTGATTGGGCTCTGCAAAACATTGAAGAAAATCTTGAAATTCATCGGAGAAACATCTTCAGCGATGAAGCTGATACTTCGCTTAAAGAATTTGTCAATAAGCGAAATATGTGTTATTGGACAGACAACAACACATCTACATGTGCTTCAAGAGCATCCATTGCATCTACAAAAAGTGAGCGTGTGTTGTTAATTTCATGCAGAAGGTGTGATTGGATCATATTTGTTGCCTATGAAAATGTTCGTCATGTTATGGTCCATGGAGTTTGATATCGTACCATGTTGTAAGACTTTTTTTGACCAGAATTCAAAGGACTTGACATCAGTGGCATATGTGGTGCCAACTAGATTGTGCCAAATGCCTCACAGCTGGTCAAACAATTCATATATTGAAGGAGAAGTTCGGTAGCCGTGTAATCTCGAGAAATGTTCCGGTCGAATGGCTATTTCTCTCATGCATTTTAACACTGTTGGTGTTTAATGGTCGCAACGGTCACATGAACTAGTTTGATTTCCATACTTAAATGTAACATATAGTATACTGTCCCTGAAGTAAATTTCAGCCAAATATCTCAATTATGCTGTGTTTTATTAAAATACAATTGTATTATTATGTATCTATTGAGAAACCCTTTAGTAGTACGATACTAGTTCACATTGCGTATAAATCGCCAGACTAGCGCGGCGTTAACACGTTTTTTGGTAAGAATGACTACAACGATGACGTCGACACTGACGGTGTTGCTGTGACTGACGGTGATATAGTGACAATCTCTGGGAATAGACAACGTCAGGGCTATCGTTTGCAAAAACTTTCCCAGACATAATGTCGCGTATTGTATTTGTATTGTACGCGTATATTCACACAGTGTACAGCTAGCAGGTGTCAAAGAGCAGCTTTGGTACAGTGATGCCTCATTCTCATGTCATTTGCAGCAGCAGCAGCAGCAGCAACAGCAGCAACAGCAGCAACAGCAGCAACAGCAGCAACTGCAGCAACAGCAGCAACAGCAGCAACTGCAGCAACTGCAAAATCAACATGCGACGTGAACGAATTGCTATTGTAAATTTCGTAGAAATATTTTCGCGACTATCTTAAATAACAATTGTGTTGCATCAATCGTTCAGACATTGTTGCGCGTCAATGCGTTGCATACAGTTTTATACAGATACATTCATACAGATATATTTATACAGATACATTGAGCAGTTCATTGTCCCGGCGTTTTCGCTGGTATTTTATTAAACACACAAACACACACATATATATACACACACAAATTACTTTTGTTGCCTGGCATTTAGCATTTGACAGCATTTAAAAACGTATTTAACACTTACCCGAGATGCCATCGTAGGTCCACCATTCTTCCCAACTAACTGCGCTGATGACTGAAAAGATACAGATACAGATCCAGATACAAATACAGACAGTGAAATATATTTAAATTTATTATTTATTTTTGTCATTTCATTTTTTGCATTTAATAAATTCAACGACTGTGAATAAGAGGAGAAACTGGGTAGACTCAAACGATTTCTATTTTAACTTTATTTAAAAGTAACTTTGTTAAGTAATAAAAACGGAAATTTTGTAAATAATTCAGCTCATAACTTTCAAACTGTTTAACTGGTTTTAATAAAACTGAAAACCAGTGTTTTGGGTAGTTCATTATCCATATTTTAATGTAAGTTGAATTCAGTTTGGTGACTCATAAATGCAGATATTGCTGAAATCGTGAATTCTTCTACCTTCAGAAGAAACTTCAGGAATTCGAACCGCGAAAGTCTGTTGGCGCATCCAACAAAAGTAGCCTGGACGTGCCCATTGTTAAATATGTAAAGCATCAGTAATATAAAAAGCTACCATATCAAATATTGAATTAATTTTCCATGTCATGAAAATGTTTTTCATGCAAAACCCGAAAAATGGGAATGGGTGGAGTTATGCTTTAAAAGGGAGGATCGCACCCATTTATATATGTAGGAAATGCCCGTCTATAAGAAGCAGCAATACCGAATTTAGAAATGATATTGGGTGTAAGAAAATTTTTTCATACATAAACGCAAAAAATTGGCAATGGGTTTGTATGGGGGCTACCCATACAAGTAGGAGAGACACCTTCTTTGATATTCATGTCAAGCATTCATCCAACGAAAGCTGAAATATGAAATTTCAACTTGATATTGACTGCAATAAAAATGTTCTCCATACAAAATGCAAAACTGGGCTGGTGGTTTGTATGGGGCTACGTCAAAATGTGGAGGGAACATACCAAGTGATAAATATGTAAAGCGTATGTCCACAAGAAGCTACTATATTGATTTTAAAGTTGAAATTGATTGAAATAAACAAGTTTTTCAAACATAAAGTCAAAAGTGGGAAAAGTGTGCGTGGCACGTCAATAAGCATACTGTATATGACTGCAATGAAACTAAGTTTAGTTGTCGATTTATAACTGTATATCTTAAAAACTGGACCTCAAAAAATGCGCAACAACATCCAGATAGAGAGTACAGAGAGACATTTTAAAAAGTGGCTCGAAACACGATTTATTGTTTTCATAAGCCAGTAGAAAAACCATAGCACAATGAACGAAAGAAACAACGAGAAACTTGTTTGTAAAGTTAAAAAATAATTGATAATCTCTTACGTTTATAAAGTGAAACGTCAGTAATTAGCAAGCATACTGACTTGGCTCCTTTCTTCGAAGCGCTTTTCCATAGTCGATATATCATTTGCCCTATTCGTTGATGAGTTGAGCGGATTTTTTCCGGGATTTACTGCTATTGTCGTAAGCTTAATAACGTCTTTAATAAAATGTTTTCATTCTTTTATTCAAGGTCTATAACTAAGTTTATTTTTATATAATTTGATTTTCCATTTGCAGCTGTAATGCAAATAGTTCCTTGGCATTAATTAGCTTGAGGCAAAGGAAGCACAACAGCTACAAATGACTTCCACTTTGTATGCGAAATAAATGACCTTTTGCCTATAAACACGTTTTCCATTTTTATTTACTCTGCGTCTGCTGCGATTTCGCTCAACACTTTATCCTTGGGCATTTTCCTGTGCTGCTTTCAGTTTTCATTAATATAAATTTTTTTTTTTTTTTTATTTTTTTCTTGTAATGGTCTGAGCAGCCTGTTCAACAAAACGGATGGAAATTCAAAACACCATGCAAAAAAAGAAAAAAAAAAAAAAACAAAAATTATTATTTAAGAAAAGAAAACACTCAACGCCAAGTCACCTCTTTGGTCGGTGTGCAACACTCAAAGTCAAGAAATGTTGAGTCATTAAAAAGATTTGCATTACTTTCTTTTTTATAAAATCGCATTGGCACATATAGATATACACACACACACACACAGAACACACACAACACACACAACACACACTCATAAATATTCTTTTATACTCATACAGCCACACATGTAGGAGGGTCAGACGCCATTTTGCAATTTGACGAACATCAAAATTACTTATATTTTTAAATATAGCCTTGAAAATATATTATATACGTAAATACTACTCGTATTTTTATTATTATTGTATTTCGATTCACTTTTGTTCGTTATAGCAAGGACATTTTGGTGTGAAATTTTGCTGTTTTGCTATTTAGAGAATCTCGTTACAGAGGGCGAATGAGGTCAAGATACATTGTTTTAATCTTGCAAAATTGTATTAGAAATTCTTTGATTGTACTAGGCAACAATTGGAAACATGTCAGAACTGTACTAATTTTTGCAATCGCACTCCTTTTTGATCTTGGCGTGTGGTGATGTTTGATTGCAATGATATGTGTAGATATATGTGTACAAACCGCATTGGGAGAGAGAGAAAAAGCGCAAGCAGAAGAGTCACTGTGAGTGTCATGTCATGTCACTTCTGTTCACTACAGCTGGTTGAACATTTGTTTTGACATTTGCCAAAGCAAACAAAAAGAGTGCACCAAATCAAATATGAGGAAAGCAAAGTGCTAACAAGTGAGCAAGAGAATACTACTTGTTTACTTCACCACCATGATGTGGTGGAATTATAAACATGCATGGTGAAAAATACATATATACAATGAATGTAGCTAAGCTGTGTGCTCATCTTTAGCACCTTCTAATCGTCTGATTTTAATGGAATTTTGAGTGATGATTCTGTTGCTGCTATTGTTGATCAAGAATATGCATATATGAATTTTATTATATTCCATCTTCATGTTCGTTATAGTTTGAGATATGCTTAAATATTTCAGACAAGCTTAGAAAGAAATAGTGATAAAAAAAGATCAATGGGATTTTCTATGCCTCCAACTGTCTGTTACATATTTTCCTATTTTCGTTTAGGTATATTTTATTAACTTGGAATTCTAACTAATTACAAGCAGCGAGGAGCAGACTTCGGCAAGCGTTGGCTGTAGCGCTGCTTGGAACAGTCTCCCCTTCTAAGTGAAAAAGTCATTTGAGTGGACTTCTCAGGGTTCACCACAATGTTCCACCTCTTGAGCCAAGTATTGGAGATGTCGAGCTGCCTTTGAAGGATTGCTGCAGCCGCCTGTGGGGAGACGTCGAATGCCAGGCATGTCGTGTCGTCGGCATACGTAGCAATTTGCCGTTCGGCAATTTCGATGATCGGCATGTCGGCTGTATAGAGCGTGTAAAGGACCGTTCCCAGTACGCTTTCCTGTAATATACTCCTGCACTGACTTCTTTTATTTGAGATCTTTTTTCGCCACACCTGACAAAGAAGTTGCTGCGCCAGATAACTAGTGATGCAATGAACATTCCAACCCCACTGCAAGGGGTAGCCCACATATAAACCTGGCACACATTTTCAGGTTTTTGTTAGAACTTTGTTTTGTCTTGTTGTTAATTTTGTGTATCTTAAGTAAATTCTAATAAAATCTACCGCATAGGTACAGATCGTGCCACTATAAGGGGTAGCTCCCATACAAAACTGGCACCCATTTTCAAGCTTCTCTTTAAAGTTTTTATGTTTTTGTTCTTAATTAGACTAGAAATACCAAAAAAAAAAAAAAAAAAAAAAAATGGCGTATATTACATTAATCCTTACCATTAATTTCATATAGACCCTAGGTTTGCTTGGTAGCCCCAAGCAAACCTGTCACCCATTTTCAAATTTTTGTATGCAAATTTTTTGTTTTTGTTTTTATTTCTATTTAATTCAATTTTTTCATCAATTGTAATAAAATACTCCGCATATATCCAGATCGGAACACTAAATAAAATAATCTATGTTTTATATAAGGAGCCTTAAACAAGCTGCAGAGTATCTCGATGTTGAGCACACACGTCTCTAGCGTTCTTTTTTGTTTTAATTTTGTTTGTTTGTTATTTGAGCAACAGCTCAACTATCGATTAATTCATTTATTTATATATATGGTATATTACATATTGTATATCGATTCGATATGTAAATGAATTACGCTGCATATTTGCACAGCACCCATATCCAGAGCACCCGTGCCGTACCGTTCCGTCTTACTAGAGCGCACCTGAGCTTTCTGATACTGCCGTATCGCCTGCTCTTCTGGTAGTAGTGAGTATCTACGATAAGTATCTAGATACATAGACGACATCAGTCGATATATATATATATATATATATATATATATATATATATATATATATATATATATATATATATATATATATATATATATATATATATATATATATATATATATATATATATATATGGTATACGGGTATATCGTACTACAACGTAGTACAAACAAATTGCGATTGCAAGGTTTTAATTTCATTTTAATGTTATTGTTGCAATTCATTGCAAAGCTCGCCGTAAGAACATTTTGTTGCTTAGTTTGCGAAGCTGTTACCAAGGGAATAGGGAGTCAGATAAGGCGTTGAAGGTGTGCCAGCTCTGTTGCACTGTTGCACTGTCGTGCTAATGTGCCGCGTCGCATATAAAAACTTTTGCGCCATTGTTTGAAATTTATTGGATTTTCTTTTTCTCCATTATTTTACTATATACTTTTTGCTGTGCTTGGTGCAAAATTCTTTAGATTTTTTTTTTGTGTCAGCTGGAATGTTTAAATTTAACTAAAAAATTTTCGTTTGTTTTTTTGTTAAATAGTTAAACTAAAATTAATGACTTAAAGTGTTCTGCCCTTCATTTTTAGACTGCATCAATAGTGTTTTAGTTGAGATGTACTGCAGCAAAATGTTGCGGTTCGAAGAATTGGAATGTCCATTTAATACAAATATGTTGACAACAAAAGCTTGCATAAATGATTTGTAAGAAAAAAGGTTTTCTGTGTGGATGTTGCCAGGCTTCTGAAGGTGTTATCTAATTTTAATTAGTTGTACTTAACACGGTTTATAAAAATGATGGAGTTGCCGATTCACAACCCTTTACTTTTCCCATTTACTGGCTGATCAAAGAAATTAGAGCAGCTGAGAGAGTAAATTTGATTTTGCTTCATAGATTGATTTAAGAATTTTCTACTTCAAGTTGTAAAATGACTTATTTCATATTCTGAGACTTTTGTACTTGACTTGTGTACAGATTTGTTCTTCAAGAATATTTTACTTATTCTAAGCATTTCGCTCGATTTATTAATTGATATCCTTTTGTACATGATTCAAAAAATTTGAGTACGAATCATACTTAAAATTTTCAAGTACATCTTCGGCTAAAAGCAATAATTTCAAACCTATATTTAGAACGTTTTTTTTTGACCCTACACAAGCAATTCAATCAGATGCAAGTTCTTTATTACAGACATATGGCTTTACCCCAATGTAGAAGTAAGTCGTTGTGAGCTTTGGCCTCTCAAAATGTAAAACTAACAGTTTTTCCCTACATTGCCCGTGTTTGATTATTCAAATTACATATCTTCCATATAAAAATCGAGTTCGGAAACGATCGTATCCAATCCCCATATAACTTACATACATAGTTTTTTTATAAATGAACCGTTAGACATATCGAGGTGAAACAAAGACCAACTACTGTGCTATCGGCACCTGTCTCATGCTGTATGCGCTTTCCCAAGATCCAGTTAAAAATATCATTAAAATTTGTTCACTATATACGCATTCATTGCCATCAGCCGGAATGCTCCCAACGAAGTCAGTACGATCGTTTTGGATGACCTCTACGTTCATAAATCGATTTCCTTCTATCGGCAAATGCATTTTTCCGAAAAGGCATAAGTCGCACGGTGTCAAATGCTGAAAATTATCGTGCAACAAATGCTAACTTAATTCTGTGTGCACACACATTTCGGTAACCCAAAGGCTCGATTAATATTCGATATTAATATTCTGCTCAATTCCAATTGCATAAATTTTAATGAAGATTTTTTGCTGAATTCACGCACAATTTTTATAGAATCTGCGGTGCTCAAGTATACTTACTCCACTCATGAACTATGCCATAGTATGAGGAATCAAAGCATGTAAACTTCTTTGCCGGAAGTTATTGGAGCATTTAGGAAAACCAACCATCGAAAATGCATCATGATCCACCAAGATTTAGTTCGAAAAGAACATCAAGATCAATAATCGAGACAACCCGCTCTAGCAGATAATTATTAATAAGATACTATACAGATAATATAGGTTTTCTACGACAAAAAGTCTTTATTTTGCACTTAGAGCAATTTAGAACTAGAACATGACGCTTTTAAGTCAGTTTGCTGTATATCATGCCCACTTGTGTGGCATTAGAATACATCATCTGGGAGATCACTAATAAACAAAAGGAATAGTAAGGTTCCAAGGTGACTGGTTACCCTGTCGCACTACTGAAAGAATGTCAATTTTATTCAATATAGTGCTGGAAACATTATTCGTTGTGTGAGAGATACCAAATAGGATGAAATCTATTTTACCAAAGCTGGGGCAAAACATTAACATGCAAGTTCGTAGAACAAAAGCTGATAATTTACGCAGTCAAAAGCCTTCCTAAAATCAGCGTAAATAAATAACATTCGTTTGGAAACTATTAACAGAACTTTAGTTAAATTTGAGGCACAGTTATGGTGTGTTCATTTGGATTATAATGCCTCTTGCGCAGAGGTTGGAGTGAAATCTCTAAGGAATATATACGATGGGTACTCGTAAGCAGACAAGTTTCGCTTTGAGTCAACAAATTCATAACGAAAATTGGTTCTAATTCTAACCAAATAACTATTGTAAGATATTCTGTTTAAGGCAGAGCTCGAAAATTATGCTCAACCAAATTTTTCTATGCTCACCGAAAAGATAGAACAAAATGAAGCAGACTCGCTTACTGTCTCAACAGAACTTTTTTTTGATACTTTCGTGTTTTCTGTTTTGTACTTTTCGCGATACACACGAAGCTCTCTTACGTTAACAGCGTTTGACTCTCAGCAACTAAGCATCAGCAACTGAGCAAAACGAGCCAAGTGGAAGCGCTAAGTGTCTTTTTTGTTATTGTTGCGTTAGTTATTTGTTGTTGCTTTAAACATTTCAACGCATGCAAAGCGTGGAGGAGGAAGAGAGAAAGAGATAGGGCGCTAACTTGTGTGCATATGCAATTTACTGACGAAGATCCGCAACACACATACATGCGCAACAGACACTTTCGGCAAAGTGTCTTATGTGAACGAATGCATAAATAGACCGACAAAAAACACTCGTTGGTTGAACAAGACCGTTTTGAAAAAAAAAAAAAACAGAGTTGAAATGTCTTTTCGCTTCTACAGTTTTCTTTTTTTTTCTGACCGCCTGTAAAAAAAAGATCACTTCCTGCGAGCTCTGGTTTAAGGATTGAACATTTGCACGAGCTACAGAAGCCGCGTAAAGTTGGCATCCTGAAGTGTGAAATTTTAATTGTTGTAAATGCAGTTCGTTTGTCCACAGTTAGTCCAGGTTTGTCCAAGGTTAAACTTCGTTTGCCCACCTACCAAAAACTTATAATGAAGATAGTTGGGTTTGAAATATTAATTAGTTTTCGTGTAATCAGGACCCCAAAGTTATAAATGATTATTGATTGTAAATGCAGTTTTGTCCACGATTGAACTTAGTTTGTCTTGGGCAAACCTAGACTAGCAATGAGCAAATGTATTGTATTTACAAAAATGAACAATGCTCACTGACTTCACAACAAAATACTTAATTTTTCAAATCAAATTTTCTCCTTTTTATATTTTTGGATGGTAAGCGAAGTTCTGACTTGAACAAACCTGCTTTAACGTTGATCAAACGAACTGCATTTACAACAATTAAAATGTCACACTTTGGGATGACAACTTCATACGACTAACTACAGCATATCTAGAGTAATCTTGCGAAGTTTTTATGAATTCTTTATAATGTGTGTGTGTGTTTGAAACGTTTCTGTTTCGCGGTGGATAAGACGAGTGTGTAAGAGCACATTAATCGAAAATAATTTGATAGCACATTATAAAACACATTACAAGCGCTTTCAATATTATGAATGCAAAAAAGATTTGGCCAGTCTGTGTTAAGCAAAATGGGAATTTAGTTTCGTAAAGTATACCATCCGATATAAAAAAAAAAAATCTGGAAGTGAAACAATTGCAAACAGTTTGCTGTAAAAGCTATTTACGCTTATACTATTAATTTAAATAAACTTTTCAAATACGTTTTAAATTTGCATTGGTGATTCGATTTAGCAGCGCCATTAAATGCACTCATATGCGGTTAGTATTTTTCAATTCAACATCAACAGAGCAGCATAAGGGCTCAAAGGTCCTTTAACTACATGAAATCATAGATGCGAGAAAACAAACAAACAAACAAATAAACACACCCAGGAAGCAAAGCGAATCAACAAATGAGAACGCGAACGCGAACGCGAAAGCTGGAAACAAACGAACAAAAGTGATTTCCATGCAACAACGCCCAATGAAATAAAATGGAAACCCAAAGGAAAAACTTAGAAAAAAACTACAAATAATATAGATAGTGTGTGTGTGTGTGTGTTAATCAAGTTAAACAAATATCAACAGCAAACGGACGAGAAACCGGCAAACAAACATATATTAAATTACACGAAATGCTAAAATAACAAGGACATGCCATGGGCAATCCTTTTTCTGCAAAAATCAAAAATAACGCGAACTAAAATTGTGAAAAAACAACAAAAAAAAAAAATTAAAAAAGAAATGGAAAATATGAAAATGGAAAAAAAAAAGAACTTTTGTGACAACACGAAAAGCTATCACTGTGCAAAATAGTAAAGTGTCACCATTAATTTCCGGTTTGTTGTCGAAAAAACAACAACAACAACAACAACAACAACGGTGTGGTATATCGAAGTTGAAAATTATGAGACAGCCAAAGTTGCACGAAACAACAACAAGAACAACAACAACAGCCACAACAACAATTTTACAAAGCGTTACCAAAACGTCGAAAGTCAAAACAAGTTGGCAGGACGAAAGGAGACTATCAACTACACACACACACACACACACACATACCTATGTATTGTACTCGTACATACAAAACCAAATGAAGTAAAACGTTTTATGTGCGTTTCCTTGTCAAGGATTTTATGTTTTGCCCTCTCTGCGCATACACCGCTCAAACCAACGAGATATTCAAATTATTTAGGATTTTTTTTTACTCTTTTTCTCGGACACACCCACAATTAGCAGGAACAGCTATAACAACAAGAACAACTACAACAAGAACAACAACAACAACAACAACAACAAGAACAACAACAACAAGAACAGCAGCAACAAAAGCGAAGTCAAACAATGTCACCAATAACCATAAACGACAACGGTGACAGCCATAGACGATAACAATGACAATAAGAAGAGCAACAGCAATGAAAAGAATTTTGTAACGAGTAAAAAGACGTAGTGAAACGAAGACGCAGGATATAGCTTAGCAATTTGGTTATTATGTTGTCGTCTGCAATTAAGGTGCGTCCTCGAATTTGGCAGCAGCAGCAGTAGCAGCCAGGATACGAGTATCAACAATAACAACAACAACAACAACAACAACAACACCAAACAACAAAAGACTCATTCATTGCACGCCTGCTTACACTTTTGCTTACGAAAGTTATAAAGTTGAATGGCGGCAACGGAAACGGAAGCAAAGCAATAAGGATATCTAACATTTAAACGGCTACAACAAGAGTTACAAAAAAAAAAAAACAAAAACAAAAAAATAAAACAACAAAGTTTGGCTATTGGGTAGGACAGCATTTTGGTAACTTTTTCCAATTCCATAAAATGGCTGCTAAACGTCGCAATTATTAAATGATTTTTGACAAAATGTTTTAACATTTTCTTCATGCATAAGCTGCAAAATAATAGTATAGTATTACTTTGGAAATGTTTCATAAATTTCTGTGGTATGAAAAGTATTTAGTGTTTGGAGATCAGCATCATAAGTCGGCAACCCTTAAGAAATATACAATAAGCAAGTTAGCTAACAGAGGTTCGTTATATTGTGAAAAAATGAGTAAATGTAGCGGGTTTAAAAAGTTCGGTACGTTTTCAAAAGATAGATAGGATATTTCATAGTAACAGCTGATTTCGGTAGTTTCAGAGTAGTTAGACATTTCTCCATAATATTCAGTTTCTATTGCCTTGAGTTTTAGCAAGAAACCTTTTATTTTATTGTGTTAAATATGTCCAATTTTGTGTTAAGCAAGCAGCATTTGGGAGAGGTTTAAGTTTTCTGCAAATTTCTGAATGCTTGTGGAAGTTTATGGTGGCGACAATGTTCCAGCTGATAAATCATTTACGGAATGGTTTCAACGTTTCAAGAATGATGATTTCAGAGTTGAAGATAAGCATTCGCGCTGAACAGCTAAAAAATTCGAAGACACAGAATTGGAGGCATTACTTAATGAAGATCTGAGTCAAATGCAAAAGGAGCTGGGAGATCATTGGGAGTGACTCAACAAGCAGTTTCTGTACGTTTGAAATCCGTGAAAAGCATTCAAAAGCAAGGCAATAGGTTGCCTAATGAACTGAAACTGAGAGACTTTGAGAGGCAATTTTTCACTTGCAGAGCAGCAACAAAGAAAGGGTGTTTTACACCAAATTGTGACTGGGAATGAGAAATCGATATTCTACGATAAACCCATGCGGAAAAAAAACTACACTATGCCCGGTCAATTGTTAACATCGTGCTCAACATCAATACCAAAGCCGAATATTCATGGTTCGACGGTCATGTTGTGTATCTGGTGGAACCAAAAGGGTATTGTGTACTATGAGCTGCTGTAACCTAGCGATTATAATATCGGTGTAGGCTACACTTGATTCGTTTGAGCCGTGCATTACAAAAAAAAAAAAAAAAAAAAACAGCCGGAATACGAGCAAAGATCTAATACAGTAAATCTTCGCTCGATCTCATGCCGTAAAAGTCGTGAAAAAGTATTTGCCGCACATGCTCCAATCTCCGGACATTGTTACTTCTGACTACTGGTTGTTCCGACAGATGCAGCACGATTTGTCAAAATTAACCGATTAATTTTTTTTTTGTTTTCAGAAATCGAAAATTGGCTCCTAACTTGGATCGTCTCTCAAGATGTGAGATTTTATCAAGATGGAATTCCAAAATTTACTGGAAGCGGTTAAAAAGTAGTAGCCAGCGTTGGAAAATACTTTGATAAAGCTTTTCATATTCATAATGTTTTGAAATATTATTGTAAATGCATTTTTGAACACAAAAACAAAAAACCGACTGTACGAAACACTATAAGGAGTAGCCCCCAAAACAAACTTGACCTCCATTTTTAAGTTTATGTATGAAATTTTGTTTTTTTTTTCTTAATTATAGAGTAGAAATGCTAAAATCGACATATCTTACGTCAAGGGTAGCCACCACTCGATCTAAGGGGGCATTGGGAAGGATGGGTAGAGGTAGTTGAGGCAGGAGGAAGGGCAGCAACGCGCAGGGTACCATTTAAGATAAAAGAATGAAATGTTGTTTACATGTTAATGGGATCGAAGGGGAGGCAAAGTAAGGGAAGGGACAGGGGAATGTGTGCAGGGTAAAGTGTGGTAAGCGAAAGCTTGAAAAGGGGCAGTGGAAGATGGATAAGGCAATGGTTGGTAGGTTAAGAGGGCATGTGGAAGGCTGGACAGGGGAAGAAGTGGCAGAGGGATGGTTATTTGCCTGACGTGCAAATAACCATTTATGAGCATAAGAAAAATCAATTAAGACGAAATCACTTTTCAATTAAATTTTATTTTATTTGTACAGCTTCTAACACAGCATATAATTCGCAAATAGCGTAAACACGTTTAACGTTAAGTGCATGATGCAATGTTGTAGTTCTTGTATTTATTTATTATTTATTTTCGCTTATTAAATTTTTGTATTTATTTCGTATTTCATATTTTTTTTATTGACCTTTAAAATACAACAGCAATAACGAATGCAACAGCAGTAACGAATGTAGATAAAGTAGTGCAAACTTAAAGGCTTATAAG
The DNA here is from genome assembly GCA_035044765.1 of Leucophenga montana. Lineage (NCBI taxonomy): Eukaryota > Metazoa > Arthropoda > Insecta > Diptera > Drosophilidae > Leucophenga > Leucophenga montana. Next base: position 210,572 of record JAWNNQ010001767.1, read on the forward strand.
GTTGTCAGAAGAACAAGAAAATATTAATAATAATTATGTTTCGATGGTTAGGTTGACAATGATTATTGAAACCATTTAAATTCAATTACTTAGTAAAAATCGTAACACATCAAAACCTACTTCGCTTTCTTACTCAGCGTACAAGACGCGGCAGAAGTCATAAATCATAGCAAAATGAACACTTTTGTGACGGTCCGCGTCGCAACGAAAATCAGTCGTGGTTGTTGTTTCGTTTTCGGCTATGCCGAAAGTTGTCGAAAATCGCAAGCATTGCAAAAGTAACGGTTTGAGCACTCAGAGCAACGAGAGCAAGGGCTGATTTAAAAGCGATTATTTACAAAATTGTCTGAAGGAAAAGTAAAAACATTTCATCGGATCACAAATAAAGAAAAAGAAGAAAAAAATGAACAGTAATGAGTTTACTCAATACTAAAGATAAACAAGCCTGAAAAAGACTTGCAGCAGTAGTTAATAGTGTTCTGGAAAACAACAGATTTCACAATTATCAAGGGCTCAGAGGAACTATGTTTGAAAGAAATTAAACCAAGTGAATAAGATGGCATGGAATAGTTTTACTTCTTTGTATCTCTTTTTCTTGGAAAACGAATGAAACTCCTATTACGTAAAGCTGGTGGCTGAATTCTTCAAAGGTTATGAGAACACGGGAAGCAGATTGTTTATAAGGAGTTATTTTTTGAACGATTATTTCTATTTACTAGTGTTCTTCCTGTGGTTCCAAATTCAATCATTATAGCGACAATACAAAACAGTTCATTACCATTGAACAGTGCTGAGAGCGTTATGTATGGCCAACATGTTAAGCGCAACATGTTTTTATTGATTCCTTTTCTTTTTAAATTGTACCATCCACACTGAAGTCATGTTCTCTCAACATGTTGGCGTAACTCACTTTGACTTTTTTGTTGTAAACTTTTTGAACAAATTGAGAGAACTGAGACAGGGAGAGAGCTCAGCTCTTATGATTGGCGAAGGCAATAAATTAAATTCGCCCCGATTATCTTGGGTTTATGGGTGCTTAAGAGATTAAAGATTGTGAACGGTTTGCCTATTTATATATATAGATAGATTTCCGATCAATCTGACTCAGCTCTCAGGATGAACGATTCCCAAGGAATATCATAACAAAGAATGTTAGCACATTTCCGTTGGTCCCTTAAAAGAAACATTGATGAAACGATCTACAAACGTAACAATGGATCTCAAAGTGTACGAAATATAAATTAAAAGTAATAATTTCAGACTATTTCTTTAAAAACACGAATTATTTTCATTCCAACACCAAATTCGTATATGACAATTTGTTTTTTATCTTAAAGATGAGAAAGAGTCTGTTCCGTCACCCAAATGTGACTGTGAAGTCACTTTGTAGAGACTAAGAATTTTGCTGTTGTTGAACCGAAATGAAATTTTTTAGTTGTTTTTTTTTCTTTTTATTCCAAAGGAAGATAAGAACTTTAATTTATAATTAATAGCAACAAAAACAACAAGAAAAGCAAAAGCAACAGCGTACTTCACAGCAAAACCGCCTGCTGGTTCTGGTTTCTTTCTTATTTTTAGTTGGCAGGTTGGCTGGTTGGCAGGTTGGCAGGTTGGCCGCTCATAAAAATTTTACAAGTTTTTCATTTGTTTTATTTTCTTTTTATTTCTGTTGCTTCGTTTTGCTTTTATCACTTTTATTCATTTCCACAATCATTTACACACTTTATTAGTTTTCAATGCTTTGCTTGGTTTATAGTTTTTCTTGTTGTTGTTCTTGTTGTGGCTGGTGATTATCAGGATTCGTTTTGTTGTTGTTGTTGTTGGCAGGGTTTTATGTAAATTAAATATGGCGGGCAGGCGCGTTCAACAAACGCTTTGATGTTTGACTTTGTTCACATTTAGTTGCCTGTAATCTTTCATTCATTCATTCATTCAATCAATCAATCAATCAATCATTTATTCAGTCACTCAGTCAGTAAGTCCGTCATGCATTCATTTGCTTTTCGTACCGCTTGCAGTGCCGCACTGTACCGCCTCTTGTTGCAAACAAGTCAAAAGAAGGAAGTCCTTCAATCAATGTCGACCGCGCACAGTGGTGCATTTTGAGCTTTTTTGGATGATTAAAATTATAACTGTTGTGCTAAAATGCCTATCTATATCGATCCGTTTACTATTTATAATTTCTCGACTTTAATTTTTGTTTGCCGTCAACTCTCAGCACCACCTACAAAACGTCAATTTATATTTTATTCAACTAAATTAAAGCATTAATACGAGTACTCGTGCTTCTTTGATTTTGTTTGGAATAATTGTGGCAGAGAAGCCGGTAAAGTAGAAGATCTATGAAAGTATGATTGGCACACGCAAATTCCACACTATACACGGAAGTATACTCTGGAATCTTGCACCCATCTTCTACTTTGCTAGCTTTCCTACCACAAGTAGATTTTTATTTTATGATCCGGCTCGAATGACCATGGAAAAATCTACTTGCAGCAGGATAGCATGCAAAGTAGCGATTCGGTGACAGCGGCTGTGAGACATCTAGAAGTTTTTACTATTTGTTTGAATGTCACTGCGCAGTTAGATTTGCAGCAGCACAATAAAACACCATAATACATAAATTAAAAACTTGATATGGAGATCATCGCTTTAAGTCAAAGTAAATATGCTGCGCACATTGTGTAGCGTAAAAATCATCGCCTGAATTTATGGTTTTACATTACAGCCATTTAATGCAGTCACCATGACAAAAATTTACAAATTGGGACTTGATTTGGACTGATTGACCACATCCCCCAAAAGTTGAAATTACAAAAATAGAATAAAAGATATGCCAAAAAATTCGAATTCGATGTAGACTATATAGGAGGGATGCCAGTATATTGACAGAAAAAGAAATACTATCAGTACGTCGTTAAAAGGCAAGAGAGTTCGGTAAAATAGAAGGAAGTACATTTAAATATATTGGCAACTGTATACCAAAATAAAGTTTCGAAATCATTTTTTATGTCCAAATTCAGACTTCAAATTCCAGGATAGCTAGTAATATACATAAGTCCTAAAGGGCGTTGTATGGAGCTGCTATTGCTTGATGGTGGGATTGAAAAAATCGTTCACGGTCATTTTTGGTTGTAACACCAAAAGCACAACTTTGTTTTTGACAAGTACCATTTAACATTGAACTACGGTTAAATTTTCAGCAATCTGCATCATTAAGTTTGTATTTGACAGCTATTGAGCACGGAGATAACAGATAGACAGACGAAGAGAAAGCAGGCTGACCTAAAATGCTATACGAAGTAGTGTTTAGCATTGGTTAACCGTGGATGAAACATGAATCTAACGTAATACATCAGACACCAAGCTGTGGATTTATCTAATAGAATCGGCGCGGCAACCATCGCATTTATGTTCATCTATCTGCCTTACATATCTGCTTTCAATGGATGTCAAACACAAACTTATTGATGCAGATTGCTTAAAATTTGACTGTAGTCTAATGATAGGTGGTAGCTCTTAGTTATGTGGTAGCTCTCACTAAAAAACTACAAGCACCAGACGATATCATGTTATGGATTTTTGGTACTGGTCTCTCATATATAAGTTTTGCATAAACAACAACTACAACAAATTGAATTTTCGGCATAAATTTTCATAAAATGTACCACTGTACGACTGCGGTATTGCCGGTGCTTTTCTAAATCATGGTGCTGTCAGAGTTGGTTTAATTTTGCAAGTATTTTTCTTTACAGTTCTTTCATTCCTCCTCAAGTAATTGACGTCTGTCGTTCTGACATTTGGACACACCTCGTTCTGCTGTTCTTCGGTTCTTCGATTCTTCTTCGTCTTCGTCTTCTTCTCCTTTTTCGATTATATGTCTCGATGTGTCGATGGCGTCTGGTACAAAAAAAAAAAAAAAAAAAAAAAAAAAAAAAAAAAAAAACCATAAGAGGAAGCATATGCTGAAAAAGACCGGTCACGCCTTTATTTTCATGCGCGAACTATAAAGTGAGTCAAGTCAATTGTTTTGCCGACTTTTGTTGCGACTCTAAATGTCGAAAAAGCTATTTCAATTACTTCAATACTAAAATTTTATGATGCGTTCGTTTGTAGTATGCGAGTATTTGCTTTTCGTTGGCGCATTTTAATTATACCCTTCACGAATAGTGTGAAAACTGGTGTTATCAAAAGTTTATAAGGGTGTGGAGCATAGGTGTACTCACCGTTGAAACTTTATAGTAGAAGTAGTAAAAACTTTTTTATTTTCAATAGTTAAATATTTTTCTAAATATGAGTCAATATAGTCTAATTACAGGCTCGTTACCAGAAAATTCTTTTGTGGAAGATAAGCTTGTAGCTTACAATTTTATGCGAACAAATCACCATTTTAAATGGACCGTTTTAAATGGAAGTAGTTCGACTCTACACTTAGTAATTTACAAGATTTATACTTTAATAAGTGAAGATTTGCTTCGTCTGGAACAATACTAATATTGCAATGCACTGAAATCGTAGCTAGATGACTTAGTGTACGAAATAGAGTCCCGAGACACGCTAGTCATTGTGACCGGAAGACTGTAAAAAAACTATGTGGCAATTGTTTATTACGCTAAACTATATACCAAGTATGTAGTAAATCGCACCAATTTGCCAATCGCACCAATATTTGTTTACATCAATCGTATTGAAATACTCTCATACGTTCTAGATTTAGATTTCGTATAAATTGAGCGAAATTCGTTTCGTTAAAATGGTTCCTTTTTTAACTTCAGAAGAATTTCGCTTTTTGAATTCACTTGAATCATACCGCAAAATCCTGCTGAAAGTAAAAACCGAAAAACTGACAGTGAATTTCAGCATGAAATTTGATATGGTGGCATCTTATGGACTAATATGCTTCATATACTATGTATCGAAAGTATGTCTCGCACCATTTTAGGCATCGGCTTTATGACTACTCACTACTCATTTCCTGGTGTTAGGATTTACAAATTAAATTTTTATGATTGTTTCATAGAATATATCTCTTGGAGCGTGAAGTTTATTTGCAATCAAAAAGGTGTCTCATGATATGAAGCGAAAAATGTGGACGAAATTTTACTAGTCTTCATAAAATCTGAAGAATAGGCCAGTTTAACGGCAATTGTGTGAATGTCCAAAATGTTTGAAAACAATGTTAAATTAAAAGTGTCTCAGCTGTTAGACCTAAATGTTCGTTAAAGGTTTAACGACCAGATGAATGCCAGTTAGTGTTTAATGCTCCGTATGACGTCTAACTTCTTACCGTTCCTTTTCCGAGCGGCTGTTGTCTAAACCATCAGAATAGTACAACCTTAAATTTAAATCAAAGATTTGAGAAACCAACCCTTATTAGTGAAATCAGGCTCGATCAGCGTATAACGCAAACTAGGACTCAGTGTCAGAGCTAGAACATCGGAGGGCCAACCTATCGGAAACGGGCACTGCGACAGGAAATGATGTCTTTTGTACAGTAACCCGGATATGTTTAAATACATTTATCTAGGATCTTCTCCGCCTCTTTAATGAAACAAAGAACAACCTTAGACGAGGTGTCTCATCAGATGTAGTAAAGGTTCTATTCGGTTCTGCTCAACTTTGAACCTGACCAATGCCGGAGAATCGCAAAGCAGCTCTAAACAAGTTTCGTCATTCTCTATACAGAGTCTGCCCTCTGTTTCTGAGAAGAGACCTAGTGTATTTAGGTGATATCTCGGTGGGTGTTGGATGATGGCCAGTGAGTTAGCCTATAAGCAATCTACGATTAGATCTATTGAGATGTGCGTTGGTTTCATTGACGTATAATTAAATAAATAATTACTTGTTAAACTACGGTGAGAATTTAAGTCAGTAACATGTATTTTTTATATTTAGTAGTGATCATTTAACGAAAATTGCAACATATAGTAACAATAAATATTTACTTAAAAGCTTTAGTAATTGGTCGTTTAAACTAAACGTTATTTTTGTTTTGCCATTCGCAGTAACGCGCAAAACGATTGGCATTCACATTTTAAATGATTTATTTAAAAAAAAAAATATATATATATATATATATATATATATATATATATATATATATATATGTTCCAATAAAAGCAGAAAAAACCATGCAGAAAATGACCGAAATTGTGTAAATTTTACAATTGAAAATAGACACAGAAAAGGTGTCACGCAGTGCACAGACTTGTTTTAGTTTGGCGAAGACAAGAGCGTGGCAATTATTTCACCAATGGAAAAAATCTAAATAGAACATAGGACTCACTTTTTTCTGTGTCTATTTTCACACTGTCCAACACAAAATTAGATGATTAAATATGATTTAATATACGGTGAAAACGTTTAGTCTAAATAGGCGGTAATAAATTAAACACTTTGTGTATTTCTTTTTGCATTCGAGTTTGAAGAGAACTTTTGAAAACAAGTACACATCATTAATATAGACCCATTATTTGATTTAATGATGTGCTAGGATCTAAATACTATAGTAGTCTTATTTTGACCAATGCAGTAGTACATTGCTGTGTAGGATATCTTAACAGTATTGCCAACCATACCAAATTTGAAGTTTATAGCTTGAATAATAAAGAAGTTTATTTGGAACTCTTATATATGTTCTAAGCTAATAATGCATTTTTTAAGTGAGTAAGTTTTAGAAGCATTTGTCACAAATTTGCAGTCAAAAGTACTTAAAATAACAAAATTACTTAAAATAACAAAATTCATAAATGGACAGAGAGTTTAAATGGTTGCAATATTTTATACTGTAAGTGTTACGTTTACATAGACTAGCTTTCTCCCTGTGGTTCAAATTCAAACATTTTAGCGACAATACAAAACAATTCATTACCATTTGATATTGCTGAGAGCATTAAGTATGACCAATAAGTTGGGCTCAACATAAGTGTATGCACACTCTTGTCTGTTTCTTTAATGCCGGGAGCAGTAAGTGTGACCAACATGTTGGGCTCAACTTGTTGCGGTCGACAATAGGCACGAATGAATATTGATTTCTCTTCTTTTCAAAATGTTACACTATGTGAAGTCACGCTCTCAACTGATGCTCGTTAACATGTTGGCAAGTCCGTCTGTTGCGTATTTATATGCCTTTTTTGTTGTAAATAATGTAAAAATTAAAAAAGCTGAGAGAGAGAGAGAAAGAGAGAGAGAGAGAGAGAGAGAGAGAGAGAGAAAGAAAGAAAGAAAGTGAGCTCAGGTTTTTGTGATTGTGGCCTAGAGCGTTACCTGGTTTCTACCTACCTTAGACGCAATACTTTAGAAAAAATTACATTCGCCTCTACTCCTTTTCACAAATAGTTAAAAAAAAAATAAAAATCAAGCGATTATGTTGGCTTTAAGCGGGTTAAAAAGTGTGTGAATGTCCAGTATTTGCCAATTCATACATTTATCTATGCATTTATACTCTGTTGACTTAGAGCAAAACATGTAAATATATTTTTTTGAACATAATATAAACTAAAAAAAAAAAAAAAAATTTTGTTTATCATTCTACTGTTGGCTCAAGGTCACATATAGTATAAGTGTTGTACCCGGCGTGAGCTGCTACGTTTCCGCTTGCTTTTATATTGAAAAATTTGCTATATCTGTGCAGCGAACTGATGAGAACTTGTAGCTAAGTTCAAGAAACAGATCGCCGTAGCATAAACTTCTTTATAAACAAAATGTGGTTACTAGTATTATTATCTGTTCACATTGACAAACATGAGCCAACATATTTCTCAATATTTAAATTGAACAGATACTCTTCTAAACTTTTCGATCATAAGTACAAGCTAAATATTACCATTTTCATTCTTCTTAGTAGTTGTTCGATTTTGATTCATGTGTAATAGCATTCAAGCCCACATAAAGCTCATTTTATATTGTTTATTTTTAAATAAATTTATGCATTGTGTTTAAATTATTTAATGTTTAAAAACTAAATAAATATTCGGCACACTAAAGACTTTAATTGTATGCGACACATGGGGCATTGAATTTCGAAAAAGTTTTACTAAAACTTTAACACTTCAATGCAATTCTGCATTTGCTAAATAATTTTTTTTGTCAAATATTTGCTTCTGACTTGGGCTAAAATATTTTCTGGCGCACAAATTTCATACACTCGCACAATGGAGTCACAATCGGGGTTTTCATATGTTGTATATAGTATAATACATAAGCATATAAAGGGTGTTTTATTTTTCTTTTTAGCAGCTTTGGTTTGTAAATGTGACAGCACTCAAAAAGTTTATCGAAAAGCCGTTTGCATACATAATTGTTTGAGAAATATGCATGCAAAGACTTCAATTACAGTGAGTTCAGTAATTGGACGCTTGATTGGTTGGAAGTTGTTTCACATTTTCGCTCCCAGATATTGTTCGGTGATGAGACTGCCTGCTGTCCCAAACAGTCGCATTTTGAGCGAAAAAAAATCTAATGGTAATATTTAACCTACCGACATCCCTTCCAAAACTGCACTGTTGGCTGCGGAGGCAGGTTTATCAAGTCTCATACTTCTTAAAAAATGAAGACAATGCAACATTCACCGTCAATGACGCCCGTTATCGTGCTATTCTGAAAAATTTTTGTTTCCAAAAGTTGGTGAACAATGTTCTGCAAGACCTTTGGTTCCAACGGGCTGGCCCCACATGCCATACTGCTGGAGCAATCATCGATTTATTGAGCGAAAAGTTTGACGAGAACATAATCTCCAGTAACGGACCCAGTGTCTGTTCCGCAAGATAAGATGAGCTGATACATGAAACAAGTCAGCATCGATTTCAGCCTCGGAAGCCAATATCTAGCGCACCAGTCGTGAGATACAGCTTCAAATGCTTGAAAATGTGGTGAAAAATTGCAACTCTAGTTTGAACGAAATAATTTTTCAGCATTAATTATTTGCCGAACAACATAAATATATGTATTTGACTTATTCCATTTAGTTCTATGTACTTTATTTCACTTTTAAAGTTCTATAGCTCTTAAAAAAACACGCTGTATATATTAATCTGCATAAATGCATACATAGACATACATATGCATGTATATAAGTATATATATATATATATATATATATATATATATATATATATTCTAGATGAATATGGCCTGCAACCGATTCCGACTGCAACCAACAAATTTTTAGACTGGTTCAAAGGATTTACTTTTTTATTCTATTTATTTTTTTATTTTTTTGTGGGGCGCAACTTTTTAATTTAGCTTTCATGTTGCACCAAAGGCGTTGATTTGGTTCTTTTGTTTTTGCTGTTTGTGGGCGTCATGTCGATATGGTAGAACATCAACATCAACACCAGCACCAACACCAATACCAACAATACAAACGTCAAATTTCAACTGTCAATTTTTCTAAAGCAACAACAACAAGAACAACAACAAAATACCAGCGACAGCAACAAAATTAAATCACTTGTTTCTATATATAAATATATATACATTTATCGCGAAGAAACTTTTAAGACGCTGTTGCTAAATTTCTTTCAATGACTCAAAACGAGGGCAGCTTGTATACTTTTGTAAGAATAGTAACCAAAGTTTTCTTTTGTTTTTTTAAATATTTGAAATACTTAACTGAGTAGTAACCTTATACTAGTAACTCAGTCAGTGTTTCTCGAAATGTTAAACAAAAGTTTTCGTGATTTTTCAAGATACATCACTACTAGAAATACTACTACACCCACGACCTATGGGATTTTAGCCAGCGCGCTAGAGAATTACGCTATCGAATCTACAAATCTTAATTAAAATATTTTCCTAGCTCAAAGTCGATGTATGTCCGGGCAAAACCCATGACTTTTTGCGCTTGGGGTTGTCGTAATGGATTCACTTTTCATCGCCAGTCCCAATGTAATGCAAAAAAAAAACCGTTTCTTTTTTGTCGTTCGAGGAGTTGTTTACAAGCGAAAAATCGCCTTTCGACGTCGCACGACTGTAGCTCGTACGGCACCCAGTTTCCTTGCTTTTGAATCAGTCCCATGGCCTTTAGACATTTGCTGTCTGTCGACTCATCCACTTCCAATGATTCTGACAACTCCTGCAGCGTTTGGTATTGGTCCACATGGAGCAATGATAGTCTTCAAACTTTTTGGGTGACACGGCCGTTCCTTATCTTCGAGCTCAAAATCACAAATTTTAAAGCGACCAAACTGAACCTCCGACACTATTGTTCCGTATAGCATGCTCGCCGTAAACTTCCACTAAAATTCTATGACCCTCGGCCGCACTTTTCTTCATATTAAAGTAATGAAGAAGAACGAAGGAAGACTTTCACACCAAAGAATAAAATTTTAGTAGATTCCTGCTAGGACTTGTTATGAGATAGCTCTAAGTTGCCTAGCTGTTATATTAGATATATTGAACTCTTAAGTTGTAATGTGTAGCCATAACAATGGATTTGAAGATTGTTTTCCAACAAGAAGCCATAGGTTCTTTCCATGGCATAACCGAATTCGTTGGGCCATCAAGAACTTGCTTGATTTATCGAACCACATTTTTACGCTATAACTGTTGAGTTGTAGCATAATCCTATCTACGTTGCTATCTCCTGTTCCGTCCATGAATTGGGATAGACATTCTATTTGCAACAGCGGGTTGTTGTTCAGACAGTATTTTCATTAAATATGACAAAAGGTTTTTGGTGCGCACTATTAACTATACCGCTCAGGGTTGCACCATTGTGTGATTGAATAGAACCTATTCTATCTTGCTCTAACAACTCGATAAAATTTTTGCTATCCGGAAAAGGTTGAACCATATGAAGATGGGTGTCAACCTGGGCTAAGTGGCTTAATTGGACGCATAATTGGCCTATTACGTCCCTATAGTTTGGCTGCTGCTTGATCTTTTTAATGGCTTTACTGCTCCTATAATTCAAACGTTTCCTAACTATATTTCTTTTCTGACGAGAATCAAAATCTCTTCTTCGGACCATCTAGCCTTCTTATCAATCCGGAAGCTTCTGACATCATGCTCATTGGTATGAGCTCTACGAAAATGTACCCCGTGTCCAGTCCTTGTCGCCTTGTCGAGCTAATCAATAATTATATACAATACTTTGTGGGAAATCCGATCCTTCGTTTAAGGCAGTGGGTACCACAAAAGCTCCAAATGGAGTAGCACATACCAAAACATATAAAATTTTAGTTGCTTTCCAAGCAAGGTTACAAAACAGCTGTGTAAATTTTGCTGGTTGATGCAAAGAGCTGCGTGTGTGTGTGTGCTGCCAATGTCAATAAATATAATATTAATATAATTATATTGTTATAATTATTTTCTTTAAAACTGTGCTTGTCAGTGTGGTGGAGACGGAGGTAGTTCCTGCAAAACATCGCAAGGGATAACAGTGACAGTTTCCTAAGTTTGGAGCGACATATGTCCGCCTCTGTATTTAAAGGATGTTAAGAAAGGATGTTAAACAGATTATTCGCATTTGATTACTGCGAGAATCCTTAAAGTCACAGTGCCGGCGATCGGTGTTTCGCACACCTTCGAAACTGAAGGCAGCAGACTAACTAATGATAGTTGCTTCTTATATTTCGCTTATTGAGCAGGGTCAACAGTTTCCTAAGTTTGGCACGACTTGTGTCCGCCACGGTTTGAATGTGCTACCTAAGTATGCTCAGGCAAGGATTTTAAACACATTCTTGGCATTCGTCGCTTGTCGTAGAGCAGTTCCGTCGAGAAAGACAGCGGGAAAAACTCCTATCTTCGAAGAGATAGGAGTTTTTTTTTTGACTTTAACGTTCCAGCTATTGGCCCATATTCCGAAAGCTTGCAACTCAATTCGCTTCAAATGCGCTTTGAAGAGCTTCGGATCCCTGCTCGCATTTTTACATCGAATTAATGCCACTCCAAGTAGAATCAAATAAGCTAGAGTCGCGAGTACATACTAGAGTTGGGCCAGTGTTCCCGCTGCTGCCTGCCTGCTGTAAAGCTTCTACTATGTGGTTCACGACTTTAACTGGTGATGTGGCAAAATGTTCTGATAATTCATAAAGTCACAGTGCCGAGCGACGACCAGTCTCTCCCAATTCTTCAAAATTGAAGGCAGCAGACTAATACAATAGCTGGTTATGACTCGGTGGTGTTCTTCAGCTTACTAGGCCTGCGGATCATTTCGCATAAACTTCCACTGGGAGAAGATGTATTGCACTCTTTTTATGACTTTGAATAAGAACACTATCTTCTATCAATTGTAGAAATAAACTTTGTTAAGAATGTTTAATCTATTTCCATTGACTTGCGTAACTGCCCTCGTGTTACATGTTTTTGTGGCTTAAAAGATGTTTGTGCTAAAAATTCGACTTTTTGTGTGCTACTTACAAACTACAAACAAAGTGCGCTTGTTTCTCTAGTTTTCGTTTCATTTGTTATGTTCCATTTCTGGCTGCGGGAACTTTGTTATAAGGATGTCTATATATCGTATAAATACATACAAAGTATGTTGCGCAAATGGCATGCAAACACCTGTCAAAAGTTGCTTTATTTTGCCAGTTGTACTCGCATTTCTCATATCTAGCCGACTCAAGATACATTTGTATACACATACGTATGTATATCCTGTTGTAAGTATTCTATACAATATCCGGGTTTTTTTTTATTTCGATCTGAAGTTTGAGTGTTAATATTATTACCGATGCTGTTTGTTCTTGTGTGTTTTAGTTTTTGTTGTTGTTGTTGTTGTTGTTGTTGTTAACTACAACGCTGTCAGCTGCATAGCACACAATCTTTCCCATACCATGTTATTCCATATCTACTTACACTATAGCTTCCATACACATATATATTTAGATAGGTATTCTCTTAGACCAAATGTTTCATTTCACTTGTATTGACTTAAGTTTGCTGTCACGTTGATGTTAGCTAGTTTTGCGCTGCATTTGCTTTATTTTTATAGATACTTTTGTTGGCTGTCATTTTTTAACGTTGACACATAAATACACTTACACGCGCACGTTTTCTAAATATACATAGATACAATACATATGTACACATAAGTTAGTTTTCACCATTTTCTATTTTCTATTTTCTATTTTCCATTTTCCATTTTCCATTTTCCATTTTCTTTTCGATTTGCCAAGCAAAATTTATGCACATACATAAAAAACTTCGCAAAAGTCAGCTGTAGTGACAAAAGTATCTACAACTCATATACGACTATGAGTAGAGATATTCATAGTATGTATAAAGCTTTTTTTTATTTATTTATTTTCTTCCTTGTTTTGCATAAATTTCTTATAAGCGACACGCACAATTGGCACTTTGCTTGTGAGACGCAGTACTTTTGGTTGACAGTGTCAGCGTGACGTATGAAGTTGCACGCAAGACAAAAAATAAAGTAAATAAACAAAGATACTTTCAAGAGGATGCCAATATTCGGTAAAGTAATTCTTGCTTTCGAAAAAATCTTGCTTCAAAAAATTTAATCGATTTAAATGAAATTAAAATTCTTAAAATGAGTGTGTAAAATCTAGTTTTAAGCACAAAATTGTACTTAAGTCAAGCACACAAATCTTAGCATAAAGAAAAATTCATTTTTGACTGCAAATATGTAGAAAACTCTTATAAGAAACTCTGAAAGCAAAATCATTTTTACTATCTCAGCTGCTCTGAACTAAATCGATTTTGCCATGGTGGTTATTAAATCGAGATATCGCAAATATTCTTGTCTTTGCAGCGACAGTCAATGAGAAAGATTATTATTGCTTGTGATTCGGCAAATTGATGTGTTGGTTGCTTGTTAGCTCAGTTAGCTAAGATGATTGTTTCCTTCACCAAAGACAGCCAAATCAAATCCAATGTGGTTCTGTCAACAAACAAAATAATTACGACTGTTTTTTGTGGACCTGAACATAATCTATTGTTCAATAAAAAGAAATAAATAAATGGGGGCTACGCCAAAAAGTGGGCGGACCACGTCCTTTAGTTTATGTATGTTAAGCGACTGTCTATAAAAAGGCATCATGTCGCACTTCAAACTAAAATTGACTTTAATAAAGAAATTTTTCTTACAAAAACACAAAAGTGGACAGTATGTTTGTATGAGGGCTAACCCAAAAAGTGGACGTGCCGGGTAAATCTTGATACTCTATTAAACTGCAATAGTGGTGCCCAAAAAATGAGTAACAACATACAGACAGACAGACAGACAGACAGACAGACAGACGGCCAGGGCTAGATCGACTCGACTCGTCTCGTCGAGCTGATCAAGAATATATATATATATATATATATATATATATATATATATATATATATATATATATATATATATACTTTATGGGGTCTACGATGCCTCTTTTAATGCAACAAACTGAGTATACACACTATGTGTGTATGGTATAGAAACAACGAATGAAATATCTCTAAAGGCACGCAGTTATCTAAAATTCGCCGTTTTTAAGAATGTCCATCCATTACAAGAACAGTTTTGCAAAAGATCTCGATGGGCAGGTTTACAAAATTCAATTTGTACAGTTACTAAATGCTTTGATTCCAAATTTAAACGCAAATTTTTATGCAGTGATGCGGTTTTTTTTTTTTTTTTGAGAGAGCAGTAAAACTGTGCAATTTGACCACTTCAGCGTAAAGTTTGACGATCTTTATGATGTTCCGACACAAAACTTTTGATTTTGGATTATCTTAACCACAGTGCATTGATGCAACTAAATCTTTATATGGTGATGAAGCCACATCCCAATACACAGCTGTACAGTGGTATAGATATTTCTTGCCTGGCTGTAGTTCACTCGAGAACAAATTTCGTGATGACTGCCAAAAATCAGTGTTTTTTTTACAGAGACCATCGATGAGCTATAAATTCAGATCACTCGAAAATAATTTTGTATGCTATTAATTTTAGAAAATGTTTTATTTGCATGTGAGACACGTGTTTCGAAGTTCGCTGTGAGTGAACAATCCTGAGCCCGAAACTTTCAAATGGAAAAAGCCGAAGAACGATTACTACACTGTAACGACGTTCATTGATTCTGATTTTGATTACATGAAAGTCTTGTTGCCAGTTGCAGCACTAAGAATATTTTACTCTACAAAAAATGTTAACTAAATTTAAAAAGACCAAATCCAAAAAAATTTCTTTAAATAACATTTCTCATGGCATTTGATAGGACTATATACGAATATACACTTACACTTATATATATATCGTAGGTATAGAAAGATTGTCATGACATTGAACCTTATCAAGCACAAATAGTCAAACAAATTTAAGAAGCAGCAAAAAAACTGACAAAGTAAAATATTCCTGAAAGGAAAAAAACAAAAGGAAAATGTATTGAAAAAAATACATAAGAAATACCCAAGAGCAAGTAAGAGTGAATAAAACTGCAAAATGCAAGCGAAATGTACGCGAATGCGAGTATCTATAAACGTGCTAACCAACTGTCCTCATTTGCAGGTTCATCAACAGAAGCAGCGGCAGCAGCAGCAAAATGTCAGCAATGAGAAGTACTTTAAGTTTGTGCAGCATTTCCACTTAGACTAATTAACTGTGCCGTCACTTGATATTATCCTTGTGGCTCCGCGTGCACCTAGTACAACAACAGCAATAACAACGGGCACTGCAGGAGTGGCAGGACTGGCAGAAGTAGCAGACAGAAGTGGCAGCAACGATGACTACAACGACAATGTTGCTCCCAATGGCAATTGCTGTTGCTGCTGCTACTGTTACTTCAGCGCTTGCCATTCATGTTCCCTTCTACGAAATTCTCCATATATTTCTATGACCGGTCATCCACAGAAGCAGCATCATTAAGCTGGAGCAATGCTTAACTTTTCAATGTTTGTACTTTGGTCACTTTTGCAGCAGTTCATGTCAGTGTTGCATTGAAAAATACAAAAAAAAAAAAACACAAAAAAAAAACACAAAAAAAATGGATATGTAGAAAAAAACCATGCAAGAAAAAAAGAGAAAGCATTAAAAAAGATACTCGTATAAGGTAGAAAACTTTAGCTTACACTTCATACAAAAACTTAGATACACTTCATACAAGTATATGTATCGAAAGTAGTTGGACAGATGAGCTTATGATCGTAGAAGAATATTGCCTCTGTTTACTTAAGATCTAAATACCAAGTTTCAGTGTAGACATTCGGTATGTCAACATTGAATAACTCTGCCATTTTTTAGTCGCATTCGACAAATGATCACGATTCTAAAACGTCATTCAATACTATTTTATCTATGAGTCAAGACACACCAACCGAACACGCTGAAATTGATGAAAACAATCGTTCAATTGTGAGAACTGTGCGTGCTTATCGTAGATAATATGGCAGAAATTCGGCGTCTTCAGTGTCTATAGCCACACGCCAGCGTTCCATTCGCACTCTCCAATGAAGTTGTTGAAGTGTTGTTAAGAGAGAGTGTATCTGCTAACTTAAATGTGTCTTATCGACGCTGATCTAATGAATGAATAAACGTGAGTGGAACAACTCTAAGGAGTATTATGAAGCCAGATCTCTTCCATTCACTTACAAAGTGTAACTTACTCAAAGTGTGTTGGCAGCGCAGAAACCGCATCGCTTGCAATATGGAAATACCGTCGCAAGAATGATCGTTGCCGTGCCTGATTTTGGGAACAAAATTTTGATGGCGGACGAAGCTCATTTTACACTCTCTGACGGAGTCAATAAACAAAACTGTCGAATTTTATGGAACAGAAAACGCACACGAGACACCACTGCACGCTTAGAATGTTACTGTTTGGGCCGGAATGGAGTGTGGATAACCATCAACGGACCATTTTTCTTCAAAGTTGAAGAAACCATCGATGGCACACGCTATCGTTGAAGGTTGGCCGCAAATGCTTGAAAGAGGTCTAAAAGACTTATATTTTCTGTTCTGACAGTGAAAGCTCCCGAGACACGTTATATCGAAAAATGGGGATTTGGACTATAATTTAACTTCATGGCAGCAAGCCGAAGTTCATTGAATCATTCAAAGCTTACATACGAGCCGAAATAGCTGCTATAATGTCCGAAAATGAGCTGCTTTTGCATATCGAATAGAGGTGGTAATTTAATCGTTACAGTATTCAAAGACAGATTTGAAATGAATGATAAAGTATTCTTTCGTGGAAAGCTTTGCGTGTGAAGACCACAACAAAACAATGATACTCTTTACTATTGTATATAAAAGAGTCTAGGGCTATGCAGCATCGATTAAAAACTAAATACACACAAAACAATACAATTTCATACAAAAACTTACAACTGAAGGGCTACTTTGAATGGAGGCTATCCGTTATAGTGGTTCGATTTGGACATATTGGTACATATTGGACATGTATATATCGACACGCCTTCCTGTGCATCTGCTACGCTTACTACTGCCCGTTACATACATTTGCAAAAACCAATTATACCCTTTGTCTCTATAGGTACAGCGTATAAAAAACAAATTCATGTTGTATGTACAGAGTTGAGTGAAGTCCTGCCGAGTTGAGTACAGCAGCTGCAAGTGCATTAGGAATGCGAAGCAATGTGGTAAGGCAATGTCACATGAAGTCATTATGTGCTTTTTATACCCTACAAATAAGAAATTTAAAAATTTATAAAAGATTTTCTCCTTTAATTAGAATTTCTTCGAAGATCACATAACGCACAAATGTATGCTTATCTACGTTATACTCCTGAGAATACTGTAACTGAATTTCATGCTTCGTTAGGAGCCGGCTGGTAATTCAAATTCGAGGACACTGCAGCTCATGCGCAATAGATAAAAGTCAAATACCCAAAAAGTGATTGGCCACAGCGCGCACATGCGCTTATCTCTGTTATAAATGGAGTTGTCTATAAGTTGAATTATAATCAGTTGTTGGAAAGCTGAGGGTCATTTCCGAAGTAATTTGCTGTGTTGAATTCGAATCCGAGGTCAGAATTGGCCCATCACGTCAGCATTTTGAGATATTTGAGGTTATGTACATAACCTCAAAAGTAGGAAAAACGCCGTTTTTCGGGTACATAACCTCAAATATCTCAAAATGCTGACGTGATGGGCCAATTCTGACCTCGGATTCGAATTCAACACAGCAAATTACTTCGGAAATGACCCTCAGCTTTCCAACAACTGACATGACCCCGGTATTTGTAGACCTGTGTTATAAATTAGAAAAAAAAAAGTAGAAAATCGAACGTTTTGCCAATGAATTTTGCTTTATCTTTCTTTCGCTTAAGTATGGAAAATGATTTTATTAAAGTACGCTCGAGATTAATAACGCGTAGTTCAAAATTCAATACACAGATGGTCCACCCAGTACATATACTATGCAGTTGTTACGTATATTAATTTTCTTACAAAGTTTATAACGCATCAGTTAAATAATGTCCGTCTGTCCGATCGTGGTTACATCCGGCAGAATTGGTATGAAACCCTGAACAAATTTTTTATTACAGCCAATACCAATTTTAAATGTACAGTGTGTAGAGTATTTATATTTCGGTTCTACCGAAATAAACGTTTGGCTTTATGTTTCTTTTTTTTTATACTATTTTGTAGCTGATGTTGTTGTTGTTGTTGTTGTACAGTATTTCATTTAAATGTTTCTGCTTCCTCAAATGAAGTCGTGAGTGAAGTTACAACTCACAACGACTCACAGCACCTACGCTTGATGACCAGTATTGCAGTAATTCTGCTATTGTAAACCTAAATGAGTTGAATGTAGCATGTTGCAAGAGCAAGTTGACAATAATGAGTGCAGCGCAGCTACAACCGCAACAAAAAATACAATAGGTGAGAGGTGAAAGTACGACGAGTCGAAAGGTACATTTTAAGTTGTGGAAGAAAAAGAATTTCTACCAAGTTTAGGCCCAGTATACGTAATGACTGTGCTAGAAAAATATTATGAAAACACAATAGCAAAATGATGTTAATTACTTTGAGTATATCAAAATCGGTTTATTATTTTGAGCGTAAAAGGCTTAAACAGTTGTCACTTACATAATGTGTCAAACACACAGAGGCTTTACATGGAACAAACGCACACACACACACAAATAATAAATGACAGCATGTGAGCAGCCAGTTACAAGTTTATAAGACTATGCGAGTGCGAAGGAGATATATGTATGCGCTTCGCTATTATTTTAGTGACTGTCGGTGACTTCGGTGGCATCGAAATTTTAACACCATTCACATTAAATTTAAAATCGTATAGCAGCTAAAAAGCGCAACCATACAATTTTTCTGTAAAGGTTAAAAACCCAAACAAACCCATAAATATATTTGTGACGTTTCTGTTCAAAAGATATCCAATTTTGAGTTAAGGTTGACAATAAAAAAATTGTTTTTTCATATAAAAAATAGCTGAATGGGATGGGGGGGGGGCTATCTCTAGAAGGGTGCGCCTATTGCTGTATATGTGAAGCATCCGTTTTAAAGAAACCTCCATACCTCCATATTAAATTTCAAGTTGATATCAACTGTAATAGTTAAGTTTTCTTGCAAAAACCGCAAAAGTGGAAGTGGCACATCGACATGGATGCTCTATCTGAATTCAGCCTAATATCTCAAATATTGATACAAAGAAAAGCTTTTATATGCTCGTAGTTGCAATAAATAACTAAATCATGATAAGATAGTGCTAGGTTTACGTTTCGGTTTATCCCTCTCTCTCTATCTCTCTCTCTCTCTCTTACATTACTTATTACAGTAATGTAAGAGAAAGATAAAACGAAACGTAAACCAGAGGTGGAGTACCAGGAACGAGGCTAACTCCACTAACTCGCATCCATAGATACACAGAGCTCAATAGTGCCGAAATGGAGGGACAATTGAAGAGGTCAGTCGAATTATGCGGTGATTGATCATACTCAGTCCAACAATCATAACTGCTATTCCCGATTCGTAATACTCGAGCATGTCGCTCTATCCGGAAAATAATTTAAGTTAAAAAAATGTATTGTTGTGTGGAGTTTTTGCGGTTTCTTTATACCAGGCTTAATCCAATTACATACATACCAATTAAAGGAGAGGAAGCTTAAATGACAGTACCGAACTGTGTGCTCTCGTACTGCTTCACGTAAATCACTTTGTGTGTATTGTTTTTTTTTTTTGCATTGACTAATATTTGGCGTGCATTTCATTGCTTTGTGATTGTGTGAAATGATTTATAAATTTCCATATTGTTTCTTGGTATCAAAATGACAGGAGTAAAATGATACAATTTATCATTTTATAATTTTTATCATTAATTGAAACATTCTGTAAATAAATTTTAATGAAATCTACATCTGGCACAGTCCTTAATAAGAAAACGAACGAGCAAAGTAAAAAAAAAAAAAAGACAATAGATGCAAAAACATAAACAACAACCAAAACAAAAAAAAATGACTAAAGCTTTAGAGCAAAAGCAGAAGGACTAGAAGCGGCAGCAGCAGCAGCTCAAGAGACAGCAGAAACAAATCAGTGTCAACTGAAAATTTACGCTTAAACCTGACATTCTCATCCTGTCAGAGGAGCAGCAGCAACAACAACAACAACATCCAACGCAACATGCAGTTAAGTGCACTCAAGTCGTCCTTTTCGTTTTAGATTTGGGTAGTTTTGGGTAGAGTTGAGGTTTCATATACTATGTATGTACTTGTATGTTTGTACTATAGTTGCTTGCATTTTGCTGCTGGGCAGCAATATTCATAGTTGTTGTTATTGCTATATTTTGTGCCTGAGATTATATAGACAGCAACATCCCAGTAGAACTTTTCAGAAATAGTGCACAAGAAAATGCCTTAATTTGTTTTCGAAATAGATGACATGCTCGTAGAAGTAGTCAAGAATGCAACAGGAAAGCAGTTGCTAAACACCTTACAAAAGCAACGTCCAAAAAGAGACTTCTAAGGCAGCAACTAAAAAGAAGTTCCGGTGGAACTCTAAAGCATTCAAGCAGTTTTCTTTTAGAACCGCCGCACACAGAGAGCAGAGCGGAGTTGAGTTGAGTTGAGTTGAGTTGAGCTTAGTTAAGCTTACCCGCTTCCAAGTGTTTTGGCTACACTAAGCTATAAATGCACCGCACACAAAGAATTGATAAAATATGTACTTAATATTGCTATCACTTTCTAATATGTACGAGTATATGCAGTTGTGTAAGAAGAAATAATGAGAGAAAGAAATAAAGCGTTGTACATACGAGAGCGAAACATACGAGAAGCACTATACCGAAGTAAGCTGCTGACGTGCGTAAATAAAAAAAGCATTCTTGTTAACGAGCGGAAATGTCTACAAAGCTACTCTCAACTTATCACGCAGTGTACGGCCATTCATTGTTTTCTGTGCGTTTGAATTTTCAACGCTGATAAACTCAACTTAGCTAAGCTCAACTCCGCCTACTGCTTTTGTAAGCTTTCCTTTCTTTACACTTGTTTTAGAATGTATTCAATAGAGAATCACCTACTTCATTTATGCATGCCAGACTACTGCTATAAGAATGTCTTCTAACTTAAATACAAACTGAAGCATGAAGTAATGCATTTGGAAGGTACTTCAGCAAAGTTCTACTGGGGTGTTGCACACTTATATGCTCACATCTAATGATTGCACATGTTGCTGTGTGTGTGTGTGTGTGTGTGTGTGTGTGTGTGTGTGTGTGTGTGTGTGTGTGTGTGTGTGTGTGTGTGTGTGTGTGTGTGAGTCGACATCATCGTTTCCAGTGTGAAAGTTTTGGACTGTGAAACCGGATACAAGCTGAGCGACATTTGTGCAAAATTTTGTCGTTGTTGTTTTTGTTGTTGTTGCTATTGTACGCTTTCGTGACAAATGAAGGGAAATGCAATTGAATGCATATAGCCAGCCGGAGTTGTAGTAGTAGTAGTCCTGCCAAAACAGAGTCAGGATTATGAGCGGAATATTATTATACGATCAAACGTGCGAATGCAGCATCTGTAGACTTTAGTTTTTATGAATTTCTGTGTGTGTAAATTATAGAATACAAGAAAGCATACCTATGTATATATAAGGTATTTGCCCGTATTTTTTCAACATATATGCTAAATTAAATACATAAGCTGTACTTAGACAACTAAATGAATTTTAAGCTGAAACAAATCTGTTAGATCCATTGAACTAACATAAAAGCACGTTGCACGTAATAGTTTATTTAAAGACCTTTGTACTTATCGGTGTATGATATGCTTAAAGTACATATCTTCAATCACTTGGTTGCCTAACAGTCTCAATTCCAAGTGCAAATTTCATTCATTGCATTGTACAAAAATGCTTGTCCTGAGTGTCAGCCAAGTGTGGTCAAAACTTAAATATACACTGCCACGACATGTTTCACATGTTTTCCTGGTAAGCAAATTTACATCAAACAGTACGTCAGATGACTTCAAAGTTCCGAGAATTTGTGGTTTGACGAGACGTAGTCTGTTGCATAATGTAAATCGAGAAATGATTCGTAACTTTGGGAAGCAAAACAGCATGTTTCAATATCAATATATATGCAAAATGATGCCAAAATCTTGTTAACCATATGAAACCAAATACAAGTAAGAATAAGTATTTTTAGTCACTATTGATTTACATGAGTACCTGCCTTGTCAGCTTAAACTCGTGGTGCTTTTAATACATACGTTGCCATCATATGGCGAACTCCCCAGAATAAATTCTGGAGGTTCCAACTTTGAGATCATGGCCATTTGGCCATCGATCTCCCACCTTGGTCCATGACGTGGTTATAGACTATATTAAACTCCTTCTGTTCGTTTGTAATTATCTAGAACAGGCTTGGTTGCAATGCAACTCCACATCGAGCATACTAGGATACTCTCTCCGCCACAGTCACAGTCTCTGGCCACAGCCAGCACATTGCACCCAACTAGAACCACACCAATAGTAAGAATGAACCATGATTCATTGGGTTGCTGACTACTTCCCGTGGCACAGAATAACCCATATGTACGGTGTCGTCCAAAACTACTTGCTATTTTGTAGCCAGACATAGCTGACAAATAACTTCAACTGCACAAAGTAAACAAGTGAAGTGATGCAAGATTTCCTAAGCAAACATTAATAAAACTTCACTTTGCACGAAACAGAAGTGAATCATCGATATATCTTCATCGTCAGCGACTCTTCGAGAATATAGATCATAACAGTTCCATAAACTCCATTGCACATAAAAAAAAAATACTTCGTAAAGCAATAGGTAACACTTTTGGCACATCGTTACGAATCATTCGACCTGCTATCTCCATGTTACCACAAGCTAACTCTTACGAGACACCGTTACACATCTCTCCAACTGAACATCTCTCCAACTGAACAACTAACAGTGGTTCCTCAGTCAACGGGCCATAAGGCCCAACATCGAATTTCCTCATTACATCAGACTGGTTGGTCTCGCTAACAATTACACCAATAGCAAGGTGTCATACAAAAAATCAATTGATGTAATTGAAAAAAGCTGCCCAACCAGTCACAGACAGTCTCTATGGTAGGATGCGCCCATTACAATTTCCATATGCCACCATAGAGGCTGTAATGTAACTACCAGGTCTAGGTATGGCATGCAACGCAACAGCCCAGCTCGTGTGTACATGTTATTCCCTCGTGCGCCCTATTAGAGACAAAAATTTAATTTTACAAAGATTAATCTCTTCGCTCGGTTACTTCTCGCCATACTGTATGGTTGGTCCGGCCTTATCAGTATGTTACCATCTAGTCATTCATGGAAGATGTAACCACTGCAACCAGCAAGGTAAACGCTATCACCATGCCGCTAATAGCTGGTTGTGCGTTCCCTACACTCTGGTTTCGATATCCAAATAAGTATCGACTAAGTAAGCGTATTGATTAGACCAGGAACGCTGAGATTGTGGCCATCTGTCCATCATAATAACACAGTACAATGCTATTTTTGAAAGTTAAATAAGAAGCAAAACCGAAAATAATATAGACCTTTAGAGATGACTTGCTACGAGAGCATAACAGTTTATTCTATGCTACTTTACAAAAAATATTTACTTTAAAAAACTCTGCGAAAATACGAGTATGTATGCATATAATGCGTTGCTAGCGAAAGTAGCGACAGTATTCTTCCCAAGCGTTAGCGAAAAGAATTGCTTGATTGAAAGAGCCTTCCTAGATTAGAGAAACTTGTAGTTAGTCAACGCAGTCAATATGAACAGGCAAAGCATCAACAGTTAAGAGCATCCGCAAAACATTTTCAGATCCAATGGAGCTGAACAACAAGCTGAAAAACGAGCTACCGTGAGTACATCTGAAACACTTGAACAGTAGCTTGCGAGAAAAACAGAAAACGAAGATCTATAAGCGCTAGGTCGATGAGCTCTCAAAGAAACTTCGCTTCATACAACTGAGCAACATAATTGATTTTGATACGAGAGTAGGAAAGAGAGAGAGAGAGAACTCAATCATCCGCCGGAACCCAATAATCTCCATAGAACTCCGGACCTCTTCTCATGTCTGTTGTGTGTCTAATATCTTATACTAGTACATACTCCTTCTGTGGTGAGTGGGGGTTGAAATGGCAACGAAAATTGCGTTACGTAATACTAAATGCGTTACGGTTCTAAATACATTTCAGAAATTCTCAAAAATTCGTTGTTAAGCAAATTTTTGCTATTTGCTTTGTAAGTATCAAAGAAAAAAAGTTAAATTCGGTGGAATCGAAACTTTAATCAGACCCATTCAGAAGAAAATTTAAATTTTATAGCTGCTATTATCGTTTACAGAATACGTGTACATCCCACACAAAAGACTTCTGTGGAGTATGAGAGGCACCATGTTTAATAGGGGTTCAAAACTTAAACTTATAATTCGCAAGCAGTTTATTCTTCAATGAAGTGAAGTAGACTCGATTTCGTCAATTGGAGTAATTTATTTTGGTTTTAGTTTTTTCTTGATGTTTATATTTGACACTGAATTTTTTTTTTTTTTACTATTTACAACTATCAACTGTTTACCCACGAGATTATTTTCTTTTGGTACTCGTTCCATTATTGTGAAATCGAAACACAATAAATGAATGGTTTTTTTTTTTTTGTTTCCTTAATTCATTTGCCAATCTGCACAATAATGGCAGTTTTGTTCAAGGTTTTATTTTATGACAGTGACGTAAGCACAAGTTTAGTGCATTGATCTTCCACTATAAAACTATAGTTATAAGTTTCACTACATAAATTCAGTGTTTACACCCAGGAATTTGGGACCAGATAAAGTGTTTTTTTTTTGCAGGGAATTCTTCCTCATTACTTTAATATGAAGAAAAGTGCGGCCGAGGGTCATAGAATTTTAGTGGAAGTTTACGGCGAGCATGCTATACGGAACAATAGTGTCGGAGGTTCAGTTTGGACGCTTTAAAATTTGTGATTTTGAGCTCGAAGATAAGGAACGGCCGTGTCAACCCAAAAAGTTTGAAGACTATCATTGCTCCATGTGGACCAATACCAAACGCTGCAGGAGTTGTCAGGATCATTGGAAGTGGATGAGTCGACAGACAGCAAATGTCTAAAGGCCATGGGACTGATTCAAAAGCAAGGAAACTGGCGATTTTTCGCTTGTGAACAACTCCTCGAACGTCAAAAAAGAAACGGTTTGTTTGCGTTGCATTGGGACTAGCGATGAAAAGTGAATCCATTACGACAACCCCAAGCGCAAAAAGTCATGGGTTTTGCCCGGATATACATTGACATCCTTCGCAAAGCCAAATATTCATGGCATGAAGCTTATGCTCTGTGTATTTGGTGGTGGGAGCAGCGCGGCGTGATCTACTACGAGCTGCTCAAACCGAATGAAACGATTACGGGCGAACGCTATCGGACTGAACGCCGCGAACTGAAGCAAAAACGGCCGGAATACGAAGAAACCGATACATCAAAATTTCATTTTTAAAAATCGGTGCGATATTTTTAGAACCGATTATATCAAATATCGTTATAGTATTTGGTCTTTTATATTGAGATTTGTGTACTCATCGGAGTTTCATTGGTTTCGTTTCGTGTTCACTAGACTTTTAATATTTCATACAAAGATACCATGGAAAATTTGCAAAAATATATGGAGAAATTGAACAAAATCACAGCTCTAAATAAGCGACGAAGTTTTATTTTGACTGAACAAGAAGAAGAAAACATGTCAAGCACTTTGAATCTGCACTCAAATTGGAACTACAACTGGAAAATGTTTCACACAGAATATCCTTCTGTCTGTCCATTCTTCAAGCTGTCCGTCAATTTGGAGGAAATAGGAGTTAGCGTCACCAGACTTAAACATTTAGACTCTACTATTAGCACTTTAGATAAAGTGATCATTTTAATTATACTATTAGTGTTAGCTTCCATACAAAATGTATACCCAATTTCTAGTTTTTATATCAAAAACTTTTTTGTTATTTAAGCTAGAAAGTCGTGGATTGTATATATCTACTTTAACACCGCACGAAGTCGCGGGCTTTTGCTCTAGTACTATTATATATGTACTATATAGTACATTGAAATACATATTCTCTAGTGTAAATTACCGAACAAAAAGTAAGTTTAAGAAATACGTTCCAATTTCCTTCTTCTTTTTTTTTCGCATGAAAATGAAGTTGCCAAGGTAAAACGAAATCGAAGGTGAATCGCAAAAAAAAAAAAATAAAAAACAAAAGTGTATTTTTTAAGAAAACGAAATGAAAATTTACAGAACCTTAGCGCCACCTGTTTGTGGCCGACAGCAGAACAGAGCGACTACACTGCCTATGCTCTACTACGTCTACCAAATGGTGTCCTGCGTCCTGGGTTCTGTAGTGCCAAAGTGCCCTTGTTATGCAACTCCATTCAACTCGACTTAGCTTAACTCGTTCAATGAAAAATAGGCACACATCGATTTTTACACAAACGAAAATGAATGCCATTGGGCTCATTTATCACTGTTGGTGGCTGTCATTGGAGCAAGGATACAAAGTACACATAAACACGTATGTATCTACAAACAAACATATGTATGTCATTGTTATACATTGAAGCTGCACTTATAACTAAAAGCAAATGTACTCTCCAAAAAAGAAAAAAACAACCAACAAAAAAATGTGTATATAACTTATATAAAATGGAAAACAAAAATTTAACTTCTTTGGAATCCCAGCTGTAATACCCTTCATGCGCGCCATCGTCCTAATCAAAAAATTGGTAGAAGTGCCTATCGCAGCTAAGTTTACTTTTCCATAGAAATAGTGCTCATATTTGTACCAATATTGAATATTTTATGGGTGCTAGGTGCTAGGTGCGTCTATTGCGTCGATATATGTAAAAACTATTCGAACGAATTTAAAACTAATTTTTCATTACGTTACCTTGAATTATACATGAATCAGAAGAATATGTAAAAACTATTTGTGTATTATAAGTGCTATTAAGTTTAAAATGCATTTGAAACAAATAAAATAAAAAACAAGTCTCCATAACGAGTTTCAGCTCGAAATATAAAACAAAAAATTTAATAGCAAAACCTAGCTCGACTCTTTTCGTAATACTAATATCAATACTTAATTTTAACACCGCTCCAGAGTTTCCGTTACCTTCGTCATTGAGTTATAAACTTTCCAACAAACTGATAATACCCTGTTTACAGAGCATGCAGTATGTAGGGCATCCAAACGCGCCGAACTTGAAATGTTACGAAAATGAAAATGCCAACGACAAAGTTTGTCCTTTACACGTAATGCGCTTTCCGTGATAATCTAATGTGCATTGCATGTAGGACTCGTGGTCGCCTAAAAAACAGGACCACAAAAAAACTTTCGAAATTGCAGAAATCGAATTGAGAACGCGTGAACTAAATTCAACGAATGCAATAAACATTTTGCAGCGAATCCTTTGAACACTGCGCCTATACAATGTGCTGCTGCTTCACAAGTACTAGTCTAAGAAAACTGATGAAAATTTGTCAAAAAGTTTTTAATGCTGTATTGAATACATATAACTTTGAAGGTTAATCTAATCGATGTGTTTGCACTTTTCTGTGCATATACTAGTTATAGATGTATCTATTTTTGGCTGATTGAATTTCAGTGATTGTTATTCTATCACCCATTTTATGGAGAATAATTTCTTATTTTTTTTCAAGTTTGCTTTATCTTTATGAGATAAATTAATCTCCGAAGTCCATTCTATTCTACAAAGGCAAAACTAACAAGAAAGAACGCAGCAGACGAGTCTGTTCGACATCAAGATACCCAGTAACTTGTCTCTAAGACTGATGTCAGAGTGCGTGCTTTTTCGTTTGTACTTTCTTATGTGATCGCTGTCAGAGTGCAAGCGAATTAGAAAGCGAATGCAAGCGTTATAGCGATGACAAAGCGAGAGCGAAGCGAGATAGCAGTTTAAAAACTGTTTCGTCGCTTTGCTTTTGCCGTCTTGATTTTGTTGTTGTTATGCAATATTTCTGAGAATATTTCTAGCTTTCACTCTGACGTCTTTTAGCATTGTTGATAGCACGAAATAGTAACGCTTCACGCACCGTAAGGCACATTATTTGAACCATAATTTTTTTTTTATTTGTACTATACATTTCTATATTCTAAAGTTTTCCGAACTGGTCTTATGTGGTCTATTTTAGTATTTGGATTGTTTAAGGATTCAGCAATCAAAACAAATTTCATAGTTGGTTGATACCAGCTGATCTTCGGTATGATAAGTTGTATCGTCCAGTTACTGCAGATAAGTACGCCACCTACAGAAGTATTCTGCAATTGCAATGCGAGCTGTTAGAGATATCAATATCGAGAGAAACGGGGAGTAAAGAAACTCTTTTTCAGATGTCAGAAAAAGAAGCATGGAAACAAGCATCTGACCGAAGGTTTCAAGCCCGGAGTTTCTTGCTGTAATGATGAAAATGGATGGCTGATTAGAGATGCACAGGAATCGCAGAAACTATGGAAAAGTCACTTCATAACAATGCTATCGATAAACCAGAATTTCCAGTATTTCACTAGTTGATATTGGCTTTCTTGTATAACGAGGTCGACTCAGTAAGTAAAAAGCTGAACAATAACAAAGCAGCAGGCTACAATGAACTGCTAGCAGTATTATTCAAGACCGATTGACCAAATTATTCAACGATTGGAATCTCAGTGTTCTCAGTTCCAGCTTCAAAAACGGAGACTGCGCTGTCAATACGAACTATCGTGCCACACAAGTCTGCTTTAAACAGCTAGAGCCATACACGGTTGTATTGATTGTATTGCAACCGCGTGGCTTCAGATCAAATAGGTCGACCAAATTTTAATACTACTACAAATCTTGGAAAAGAAATCGCTGCTCAGCCAGATCAAAATTGAGAGATCGGAACAATGATCATGTCTGGTGAATGCAGGGGTTTATGTCGGACTGTCCATTGGAATGATTTTAAGTTGGTTTTAATTGGTTTTTCAACATGGCAAAAGCATTTTATAATGTTTCTGTTCGAATTGTCGTTGTGTTTGCTTGAATGCTCAATGCTCAAAGGCATCAATTGTTGTTGGTAGTGTCCTTCTGTGAAGATTTCTTTAGGCTTGAGCAGTTCATAGTACACTACACCTAGTTGATTTTATCAAATACATAATACAATTTTAGCTTGGAGTCATGACAACGAAGTTGATGTTTGGGATGCAGGAAGTTCAGTATCATGCAGTACCATCTCCATAAGCCAGCTGCGCTTTTCTGCAGTGAAGTTAAACTTCTTGCAAATTGCGTTTCGTTTGTATTGACGAAAAAAATATGCTGTTTACACCTCAACTGATGAAAGACATAAAAATATGCTCCAATACGTACAGCGTTAGCTACGACATCTTTTAAAAATACGTAAGAACTAACTTCTACATCCGATATAGCCATACTTACGTATATAAACACATGTTAATTTTTTGTTTTGTTTTGTAAATTTATTTGTTGCGAAATGCATTTTTCATGTTAACATGTTTGTTTATTTATTCTCTCTATTTGAAAAGTTATTTACATTATTTGGTTTTCTACGCAATCAGGCACAAATACACAAACCAGCAAATAAACAAACAAATACTGTATCGCATATATGTACGTGTGGGCACCGAACTGCCAGAGTATGGCGAAGAAGAACTAAACTTTATACATACAATATGTCTCTAATATTCTATTAAATTTGGTCAACGATGCATAGACTCGTACAGCCATAGCCATGCCAGTCAGTTTCAACATTAGTCAAAAGTTCGGTTTGTGTATGTTCAATTTGAAATGTTTTCAAGACGACAAGAAACGCTCTGTTAACCCCTTAGTACCCACAATTGTCGTACCGTACCGTGCCGTCTCATTTCGTTAGGTAGCCCTATACCTTTGGGCAATTCTTTGCCTTTGCACTGGTTTGACTTAACTTAGCTATATATACATATGTACATACACTTATACTCTTTTTTTTTTTTTTTTTTTTTGTGGAAACTTTCACTATGATTTCGTGTAGTATTTCTATGTAAATATACATAGGGTGTTTTTTTTTCGGAGGTGTCATTATCCGACAGTGTTTAAATTATCATAAATTTTAGAGATCTGGCAACGCTATTGTCATTTGTGCGCAGTTTGATTTGCCATTTTATCATGCATTGCAAATTGTGTAAATTAATTTTAAAAATCATGTTTCAATTCGCGAATATAACGGTCAACAGAAACGTTAATCCGAGCAACTACTTCGTTTAACCACTCATGGTTTAGTTGTTGGAAAGCTAAGGAACATTTCCGAAGCAATTTGCTGCGTAGAATCCGAATCCGGTGACACAGATATTTGAGGTAATTTAACCGAATGACGTCGTAACTTCGAATAGCCATAACTTTGCGAAAATTGATCGTAATTGATCTCTTGAACTCTTAAGTTAAAGGGTAAGAGTGGTACTAAATGATGTAACTGGAAAGGCAGACCACAAATATTTTTTTCACCCTGTACATAAGCTCAAAAGTACAATTAAAAACGCCGTTTTTCGGATATATATAACCTCAGATATCTCAAAATCCTGATGTGATGGCCCAATTCTGACCCCGGATTCGGATTCTACGCAGCAAATTACTTTGGAAATGACCCTCAGCTTTCCAACAACTGACATGACTCTGGTATTTGTAGACCTGTGCCATGGTTCGTTTTCGCACCACGTCTACTCTAAATTATAATACGCATTCACTTACGGAAAATTTTACGTAAAGTTTTCGGTCTCCGATCTTATAAGATGGAGCTATTGCAAGAATTAAAGCCGCATGGGCATCGTTTGCGCCCTACGTACGGTGCTGAAAATGTGCTGAAAATCCAGTGGAAGTCAGCACTCTATTTTATCGAAATATTCTGTTCGGTGCTAAGGTAAATTTTTGCCTCAATGGGAAAATTTTCGCTTTTGGAGTGAAGAAAATCTACAAAAGATTCTCGAGGTACCGTTACATTCACAATAAAATCATTGTTTGGTATGCCTGTTGGAATTATTGGTCCTTATTTCTTTAAAAATGAGCCCAAATGAGGCAAGCGCTATGGAGCCATGTTTAGCGAATATTTCGTGATCCAATTGAAGGAATTTTCCAACTGAAAAGCCCCACATGCCATACAGTGCATCAAACAATCGACTTACTGAAGAAAGCATTTGGCGAACGCGTTATGATCACAGAAATGGTGTGATTTAAAGATTTTGGATGAATTTCTCTGCGATTACGTGAATTCATTGACTTATGCGAATAAATAAGCAACTTTAGACGACTTGGAAGACAACATTCTGCGTACCATATCCGAAATACGGCTCCCATTGCTTGCAAAAGTGGTCAAAAATTGGACTTTCTCAATACGCCACATGCTCGAAATTATATTTACACACTAATGGCACACATACAAAAACTTTCTCATATGGCCAATTTTCACATTGAAATTATGTAATTTTATTTCAATTCATAGAAAAAACACACACCCTATATCGTGTACACATATGTATATACTTACATGTATATATTACTTTTCTTTAGCTCAGACATTTTCCAAAGAAATCGGACACATGTTTTGCATGCAAACTTGTAATGGCGTCGCCTCTTTCGTCTTATTTAGTTTCTTTCGTGCCGGAAGTTGAAAATTTTCTCTAGCAAATTTGGTATTTACAAACGAAGTAGCAATCGTTGAAGTAGCACTGGGGCACACCAGGCCGTTCCAATGACCATGTGGCAGTTTCTTTCAGAAAAGTTCATACCATTTGAATCAATGCGACTAAACTGAAGTATGCATACTACACTCGTATATATGTGTACTACCTACCATACATAATACTACGAGTACGTCAAATTTTGTTGCTAGTACGTAATTGCAGCGTACTCAAAGCAAATTCCATTTTATAAATTCAAGTCGATGCACGTCCATGGCTACTTTTTAGCAAACTAAGCTAAATTCCTAGCTCTTAGTTCCACTTAAGATTTTCCTTTATACAAGTATATAACAGTATAGATACATGTGTGTGCGTGTCTAGTACCTCAGCCTAAATGCAGCCATTCAATAGTATTACACTGTATTATCTGTATCTATACTATTTATATAAAAGTGCTTATATGAGAGGTTTATCGCAAAATATAAACATATCTATCATATTTGATTGTCCAAAATTTACGATTGTTTAACCATGGCAGAACGAGTTAAAATAAGTGCTGGATGGCTACAAATGGCTTTCTTCCAGCTGTAAGATCCATTTCTCACTCGGTAGGTACCTAAATAAGGAAATTGTTAGATTAAGTGTTCTGAAAATCCTCAAATAATTTAACAGTGCCCCTAACACCTAGAAAAGTCACTGTAAGTGTTCTTTTGTGGATAATCGATAATTTTCGAAAGTTCTTCATAAATTGCTTTGAAATTTTGATACTCCACTCGGCTTTTATACTCAACAAAATTATTATCGTAGACACGTGTTTTTCGGTTTTGAGAAATTCCACCGCTATGGTGTAAGAATATGGAGTCAAATGTTATACAAGGTCTGTCGCAAAAGAAACTGAACTTTTTAAAAATATGTAGCTGTTTATGGTGCGCCACCTATTGGTACGTACATGCGTTGAAAAGGTGCATCCTTCACAGTACTCGCCTGATTTGGCTCCATGTGACTTTTATCTATTTGGAAAACTTCATTTGCCGATGAAAAGACACCGCTATGAGGACATTGAAGCCATCCAAAAGGCGTCGACCGGCAATCTCAAGGACATTCCGAGAAATGAGCTGAAACACTCATTCGAAATGCTTATTGACCGTGCAAAACGCTGTATCGAAGCCCAAGGAAACTATTTTGAATAAAAAAAAAAAACAAAAACTTTTGCAAAATATTACATTTTTGTTGTTGTTTTTTTTTTAACAGTCCTGTTTCTTTTGCGACTCACCTTGTATGAAGCAAAATTTGTTTTTCAGTACAATTTGCGGTGAAATTGATTATTATTAGAATTAAAAAAAAAAAAAAATGCCTCGCAGACGTTGAAATGTTGGTAGTCGTACTCGCGGAGCAAAAGCTGTGCGACGAATTGACAGCAAAATTGGCGGGCTGAGTGCTCAGGTCGAAGTGTCAGTCGTTGCATTTCTGGTAATGGATTTACAAACATAAAGAGCATTAGAACAAATATGATCCACCTAAAAATAGGTTGAGATACACCACCAAATAAGAGATAAACGAAAGTAGGTATAGCTGCGCTCATCGAGAACTTTAGATGTATGAGATTTTGTAAAGGGCTGTGGAAATAATAGGACGCACTGAGAAAATAGGTTGAGCCATGTCCACATATGTATATTAGAAAATCAAGAGAAACAAGCTATAACCGGCGTACGTTGCTACGTGGCTTACAGCTAGTTATTCATGTCGGTTGGAGTAAGTTAAGCAACTACTCGAGTATGATACAGGGAAAGTGTATCAAAGTTTCAGTTTTACCAAAGCAAACACAGTTTTGCCTGCAGAAGTTCATTTTATTACATTTGAGCAAAATGTATGTTACAGACAGAGGCGTGGTAGACCATACAAAGTAGTATGTACAATATGTACATACATATTCTTGATCAGCATCAGAAGAACATCGAGATTTTGCAGAATATAAGAGTTAGAGACTTCAAGTTTGAACATTTGGACACTCCTAATCATTCTTCAGATAAAGTGTATTAAATGAACATGTAAACCCGCACTATAAATGATAGCCACTATACAATTATCCCACTATACTGTCTCCCAGCTTTCAATTTTTATGGCTCAATAATAATAACGAACTTTAAACAAGGCCCTGCGTATTTATATAAAATTTTCGAAACTCATATCATTTCAAATTAAGCGTTTACACGCTATACTATTCCATATGTTTATACTTGTTTATGCACGTTTATAAAATAAAATATTACGTATACGCAACGTTAACTGCGCTTAAAAACTTAATTACTTTTCGCAGCACATTGCAGCTAAATACGCTGCAACCAAAACATATATTTTAACCACAAATAGACAAAAAAATAAAAAAAAATAGAAGAAAAAAAAATGTGGAAAAAAAGTGCACAAAATGTGCAGCACAACAGCCACAAGCCATGAGCAAATTGTCTCTCATTAAACAAACTAGCAAGTTTTAATTTTAATTTAAAAAGTTGTGCAACATCTTCGGCATGTGGCGTGTTTTTGTATTTCAGTCTTCGACATTTCTGGCAAACCAAAATTAGTTGGCAGAAGCTAAAGTAAAAGACAAAAAAAAAAACAAAAAACAAAAAACAAATAAAAAACAAGTAAACATGGAGCAATTGAGTGTGCTCGAATGCAAGATACGCTGTACCTTGTATATGGAACTTTCTTTTAATACACTTTATCTGAAGAATGGTTAGGGAGCGTTGAAATGTTCAAATTTGAAGTCTCTTTAGTTTATAGTCTTTAGTCTCTTGATGTTGAAACAGACGCCCAGACAGACAGACAGACAGACAGAAGCATGTCTACATCTACTCGCAATAGATGTACTATATATAGTTTGGAATATATACATTTAGGGATATACATTTTTTGGAATCTACCACGCCTACTTCTGCCTCTTACATATATTTGCATAAACTTAATATACCCTTTTACCCTATGTGTGCAGTGCATAAAAATACAGAACAAGCAAAATGAGACTGCGTTTGCTTCGTTATAACAGAAACTTTAATATCCTTTGCCTTTATAATAGTCATATAGTTAGCAGAATCAAAGCATTTGAAGTCCTAAGCTTAAGTAACAAGGTAGGTAGGTGTATTAGCCGAATTTTGTACTTTTTTTAAACTGATTTATTATAAAATGAATAGAAACCATTTCTTGTAATAAATTGAGTTATGATGCGAAATTTAGAGAATACACACAGGAAACGGCAAGCTACATATTAAGAAGTATTGCTGGAGAATAATGTCTCCAGTAGTGCTTTGCCATTGAATATTCTTCCCATATATTTCCACTGGGAAGAAGCTCAAGAAAAGAGAAATAAGGATTTATATACATAAGGAAGCATTACATAAGACGAATATCCAGAAATTTTATAAATAAGGATCTCTTTAATATGCTTTTGGTGCCATCAGATCCATTTATATCTGGCATAAGATGTCAATGGAAAACGGAACAATTTGAAATGAACGACAAGGCAAAACTACTACTGGTCGATAAATCAAATGAAACTGTGAGATATATATATCAGCCATATTTCAATAAAATAAACGGGCAGATGGATATACGGACATACGGACAGACAGACGCACAGACAGATGAACATAGCTACATCGATTCGTCTCGTCCAGCTGTATAAATAATTTAACTACAACATCTACCTTTTCGTTTAAACTTTCAGTAAAAACGAAGTGACCTTACAACGATCCCACTAAATATAACTTTGGTCCCACTTTGCTCCACTCCCTTAAGGACTCGACACTTAAAAATTGTCTAAAATAACTTTGTACAGTTACCAACAAAACAAAACGAAAAAGTTATTGAAATATTATGTTGACTACTATTTAAAAGTTACAGAATTTTGTCCCATGGAAAACGATTCTGAGCCACTGTGCGTCGCCAACTGCCGGTAAAACATAAGTTTAGTTTGTGTTTGAGTTTGAGTTTGAGTTTGGAGTGATCGAACAGCATTAACAGCAACAACAACCGCATTAACAACAACAGCAGCATTAGCAACATTAGCAACATTAGCAACATCAGCATTAACAGCAACAACAGCCGCATTAACAACAACAGCAGTATTAACAGCAACTGCAACAATAACAGCATTTACAACACAACAACATTAAAAGCAATAACAACAGTACCATTAACAGCAACAGCCGCATCACCAACAACAGCATCATTAACAACAACAACAGTATTAACAGCAACTGTAACAATAGCAACAACAACAGCAGTATTAACAGCAACTGTAACAATAGCAGTCGCATCAACAAGAACAGCATTTACAACACATCAGCATTACATTTACTCGCAACAGCAACAACTACAGCAGCATTAACAGCAACAACAACA
The DNA here is from genome assembly GCA_035044765.1 of Leucophenga montana. Classification (NCBI taxonomy): domain Eukaryota; kingdom Metazoa; phylum Arthropoda; class Insecta; order Diptera; family Drosophilidae; genus Leucophenga; species Leucophenga montana. The sequence goes on from JAWNNQ010001767.1 coordinate 247,078, forward strand.
GCCGCATTAACAACAATAACAACAGCATCAGCATTATTCAAATATTTACCGGAAAGGTCGGGTGCTCATTTTTATTTTTACATTGTACTCTTTCGGCGACAACGCCACTTCCCAATATCTACTTTACATTTACACTTCTTGGCAATAAACACTTCTACACCACAAATCTGCTCGACCATTGGCAGTTTGCGCTACAATATATTGTTTAAATATCTAAGCTGTTTACAGTCGGATGAGTGTATTTCAACGTTACAAACTTAACATGAAATTTATAATACCCTCAACAGACTACGCATGCAGATTTATGTACGAAGGATATAACAAATAAAGTCTGGCATAACTTGTTCCCAACTTGCATGAACAAATACATACGAGTAACTTGAGCACGCGTCTTAAGATATAAATATTTATGTATATCGTATATAAGTTCCTTCGTGTCCCCACGATGCTCACTTCTTACTTCTAAATGTATTTATATCCTAATATGTGCAATTGTTGTCCTTGCAAATGTTTAACGCATGCAATCAAAGACCATTGGTCAGATATTTGCAGTTTGAGTAACGTTTGACTGGTTGCCATTCAAAATTGCAAAATTGGATTATAAAAACAAATTTTTGGGTTTGTCGCAGAAAAGGTTCAAAGCGTATTCAACTACCGATACAGATGCACAGCATCGCTTATTAGGCCAAAATGAACCGAAAGCCTAAAGGCAGAACAGACCAGTGTGCAAAGTAAGCAAAAGTTTAAAAATTTACTTTAATTTACTTTAAACCAGTGGCTTACATTTTAATTTCGGACAATTTGGAGAAGAGATGAAGTATTTTTTAAACTTAAGCTAAATTGAACCGAAAAGGCTTCACCACACTTCATATGATCGATTGATTCCGCGAATGAAGTCATTAAGAAAATGATCGAAAACCGATGGCTATACTTGAAGAAAATGGTTTGCTCTATAGTAAGTCTTGATATGCAACGAAATTTGGTTCCTACAAACTATATTAGAAAGTTAGAAAGTCGAACAGAACAGTTTCTGAGTATGTGATGTGAATAATTGCGCTCACATAGCATAACTTCCGACCAAACTTCACACAAAACACTCGCTGGCCAATACCGAAGATTGCCTAAAAGTTTCAACTCAATCGTTTCGGTAGTTTTGGAGTCTATATTCGAATTTTTTGTGATTGATAGAGTGTTTTCGTTTGGGCATGATGATAGCTATTTTAACATAAATGATCGTATTGTTGTTGCAGTTAAATTTTATGCTTAAAAACATTTTATTACGTTGATGCGTTTGGAGAGTTATAGGGTAAAATGTTCACTGTGTTTGTTTCAGTTGTTATTTTACAGTTTTCTAGTATTAAATGCTCAATTGAAGTTGGAAATTCAACCGTTTTTGCTATTATTTTGTTTAGTTTATTGAAAGTTATTGTAAAAAGTGTTACAGATAATGGTGATTCCTGAGATATTCCGTCCCATAATAGGTTTAGTGTGGTGATGAATGATAAGGAGGTTTGTACTACAATGTCTCTATTTGAAAGGAAGTTTATAATATATACTACTTACTTTCCATTCTTTGAGAACTTCCATGCAAGTGTGAATGCTTACTACATCCTTGCATTACCTTTATCAAAAATCTGTATTGAAAAACTTTTTTGCATTTGTTTCATTCTGAACAGATGACACATCTGCACCATAAACTAATTATGAAGAAGATTCTCGTCTAAGTAGTAGAGTGAACAAGAAAATTTTTAAATTTTTATACTCAACACTGTTCTAGAGATGATGTGCCTTGGCAAGACGAAAATAAATGAAATACATTGCAAGTTTAATGTTCTCTTAGCCAAATCTAGAACAGCATACAAAGAAGTTTTGTACAGAGTTCGGTGCCTTACAATTCATGTTCGTATTTTTGGCTTTGAGATATTTGACTTTGAATTATACGCTACTCTATTTTATGCTAGCGTGGCACAAGTTACCATTTAGTTAAGTAGTTTAAAATTGTTTACATTATTGTACATACTTGTATTTTTAACGAATCGAAGCAGTGTTTGAGCAACCCAAAGTTAAGCCAAATTTTGGCACAAATTTTTGAGTACAATTCTAAAAAAAAAAAAAAAAAACATTTACGTCCTTCAACTGCAAAAACAAAACCAATCTAAGTACTACTATGAATAGCATGTTAAATTAGGTGCTAAAGTTAAAAGTAATTGACAGCTCAAAAAGCTCGAAAGTTGTCGACAACGCGACTCAAAATGGCGCCAATTTAGTGCACAACAAACTCATGACTCTACTTGATTTGTAAATTGATTGACTGACTGATTGACTGACTGGCTGACTGATTGACTGACTACGTGAGTGAGTGACTCATTGAGTGAATTACAGTTAGTTCACTGTCATGACTACATTTAGCCAATGGACTTAACTTGCCGTGCATAGGCGACAGTCACACAAAAGTTTAATTGTTCTGTGATAAAATAGCATTCACATCATCGAAGAAGGAAGAAAACACACACACACACACACAAGTAAAGCACAGCAGTGTTTTATTAAATATTTAACAGCTACGATTTATTTATTTATGTTAAATTGGCCACAATTAAAACACACAATTCTGTTTCAATTATTTAAGTAAAGTATAGGAATATATTTCAAATATAATTGCTTAAAGCAACAAACTTTTTCTAATTCATGAGGACATGATTACGTGTCTGCCTTCAATTAAATGACAACGAATGAAGTTGCAGTCATTAAATTTGCATAAATAAAAACATTTTAATAAATTATATACGAGTGCCTACATATTTTGAAAATAGATATAAATATAAATAAATGCACACACCTACTACACATGCAAACAATTGGAAAGCATTTAAAAGTCTTCGAAGAACACAACGAGTTTCAATGGCAATTCACTTAAGAAAACAAGAGAATAGTTTAACTTCGGTAGAGCCGTAGCTGCAAATACACTACACAAGCATCTAACAAACTACTAATTCAACTGTGTAGTGTTTTGATTCACACATACAGCGGACAGACGGACAGATGGACAAACAAACAAATGGATATATACTTTATGTAGACTCTGATGCTTCCTTGAAAGCATTACAAACTTCGTGACAAAATTCTTATACTGTTCACACTACGTGCGAACAGTATAATAAATGCTGCCATCATCTAAATTAATATGTATGTACATTGGCTTGAAATATGCAGTGAGTATTTCTAAGAACTATACCGAAAAGGTTTTGTCCCATGGCCGTAGCCAGACAGGCAGGCACCTCTGTACTACGAATTTGCTCTTGGAAAAAGATCTGTCTACTATTTACTTATTTAAAATTTAAAAAAAAAAAAAATATATTAGCTGTAATATTGAGAACATTATACGAGAATGACAATTTATATTTCGGAATTCCGCAATCCTGGCGTTGCCACAACAAATCAGACAGCAGCGTTGTAAAGTTTGGTATTTTTTAGCGTTATTTCTTTTGTTACAGAGACTTACAAATTTGTATGGTTTGATGCTGATGCACCATCAAGGATATCACCAGTATAGATCAGTGTTTCTTGTAGTTCAATCGCAAACGATCTTTGCTCAACAACGAATTTCGTAAAGGTCAGCTTAAATCGATTGTTATACCAGAAAACCTCGCACACCGCTAATAGTTCAAGATGCTCTTGTGACATAAGGTAAGAAGGAAGATTTCTTGGGCATTAGTGAGCCAAGCAGTAACAAAATAATGCATCAACTTTTATATTTTTAAATATACTTTTTTTTTCCCAATGCGGAAAAAAACGAATAATGAACAAAGCATTGTATGTTGCATTCTTGCAAATACGACTCTCATCCATTCTTCCGCGGATTGTTGTTGCATTATCCCATTATAGAGATTTTCCCATTCGAGAGATTTCTAAAGTATAACATCTGTTCCGTTTCATTAACATTGGATAGCAGAAATTCGTTGGAATACACAAGGCGTTTTTCAATTAAGCTTGATATAAAAGCAAGCATTTGCATAATAGGGAAATGGTGATGTGTGGCATCTGCGTTGATTTCCAAAACTGACAACTTTTTGAATATGGTTTTCGAAGAATAAATGCTTATAATGTGTTATTTAAAGCTAATTAAATGTCAAGGAATAGGCAATTAAAACTGAAAACTGATCAGTTGTTCGAGACGAGTCGATCTAGCCATGTCCGTCTGTCTGGTAGTTATTGCTCACTTTTTGTAGATCAATTTTTAAGGCTGTAAGACTGTAAAACGGCACCTAGAGTTATTTGTATTGTAGTCAAATAACGTATACATATTGATATACCAAGCACTATTTTTTTGCGTAGCTGCCATACAAATCATTTACCTACTTTTGACTTTTTGTAAGAAAAAAAAAACAATTCAATATCAACTTCAAAGTTGACATGGTTGGTTTCTTGTAAACGCACACTTCACATCTATATATAAATATATATATATATGTATATGTGAGCCGATTTTTTTTATGGCAGCTACTATGCTCACAGTAAACCACCGATTTTACAAAAAAAAAAAAAAATATAGCATATAAAAGGTATTAATTTAAAAAAATTTTATTACATTAAAAACGGTTGAATAATTTGAGCGTAAAAGCTTAAAACAATCGACATTCACGCAGTGAATCAAACACACATACGCTTTACATGAAATACGAAAGCACACACAGACACATACATATGTATATTAAACAATAACATACGAATAGTCAGCAATAAGCTGTTAAGCCTCTACGAGCGCGAGAGAGATAGTAGATTGCAAGTTTTACTTTGTATGCGCTTCGATATAATTTTGATGACTGTCCTTTATTTTTTGTACTTGTTATAATTTACGCGTGGTCGATTCAGACGAAAGGAAATCAAACTAAATTAGAAAGCGCAGTTTGTAAATCCCAGTTTAAATTCACTGTGATTTGCAAACACACTGTGATTGGAATATCACTAAGTATCGCATCAATGATCAATGTTGCTGCTCATTTTTGCTCGGAATAATTTCAATTCACTCGGTTGTCTCCTTATAATACATTTTCAACGTGCAACAAAAACCAAGAAAAACTTAGCAAAATTGCGCAACAAAAAATTATCGAATAATTATAAACGGAATGCGTACTCAAAGTAGACAATGACAATGCTAATGGAGGCTAATATGGATGATGGCAATACCAAACCATCATGCGATGCGATGCGATGCGATGACGTTGTTGACGTTGCCAATATTCTATATGCATATGCAATGGGGGGAGACGGTTGCAAAGCAGGTGACACGCTAAGTTGCTAAGCTATGTTTTGAACTGTCGCTGGTTGACTGGCACACCGAGTAGCCCCAAGGTCAAATGGGAAGCCAAAGTCACAGCAGGACATCATCAAATGTACGCACGCAATGTGATCACACGTTCACATACGAGTATACGAAACCAGACTGCCACCAACTGTTCTCAACACAAATTACGCTTACCACGCCCATACGCCCACAAGTCCCGCACTTTCACTAACTAACTAATGGGAGTTCGAGTGCAAGTGCGACTGCGATAGCGATAGCGATAGCGATGTGGATGTCGATTGTTTATAAGTGACCGAGTGAATTGTCAGCTTAATCACTCGTTTTGTGTCGGCAATTACCGTTATGACCCTGACAACAGTAAACAGACAGAACGGTAGATACATAGATAGATAGTTAGATGGACTCTGATACGCAAACATATGCACACATACTCGTACTTATGTATAAAGATACCGATACGCATATAGACAGATATACAGACGGACAGATATACGGACGGACGTACAGTAGCAAATCAAGTGGTCAGTCAATTTTGCTGAACTTTTGTTTCGTTTTCAGTGATTGCTGTTGTTGTTATTATTGTCCTGTACATTTGTTGTTGTTGTTGTTGTTGTTGTTGTACTTTTACGATTATCAACGTATGATATTTATCTGCACGTATCTATATATTTGTACGAGTTTCTGTGTACCTGTTAGTACGTTCACATGTATCTCAATTATTATAGCTGACTGACATGATACGAACACTAGTCCACATCACTAGAGAAGGGCCGGACTGGACTGTTTTGGACTGTGTTTGAGTAAAATAGCACTAACATCCCAACAGAACACATTTCGGAAGTTCTTTCCCAAAATATTGCAGTGTTCAAAAATAAGTTTACTCATGAATGCAGTCTGGATCACACTAACAGAATCGTAAATGTAAAGTAGATGCTTCTCAATAGCTTACAAAAGAAGGCCTCCGAACGTTCTGGAAAATGTTCAACAATAGCATGGAAAGCAGCTTTTCAAAATGATGCTGTTGTGGCTGAACCAAACGTGAAATAGAGGAAAATCGAGACTTCATGTATTGGCCATGTACTTCAGGTATCAAAAGAATGCTTCTAGAGTGATGCTGGTATGCTTTTAAGTCCTACTGGGATGCCATATACGTGTATGTAAAAATAACAAAAAGACTAGCTTCAGCGAAGCTAATAGCAATGGCATCAACTTGGCCGTCACCTGTCAAAGTCGCAACGAATGTCGAATGTACGTTCATAAAAATTTAGCAGTAGCAGACACACATGTACATACATACAAGTAGAAATCCTGTACAATACACATACAAACATTGCAGTAGAATCACCCGCGACTTTGCACGCGTTTTATTTGAACTACTTACTAGCTTCACCCGGCGTGCGTTGCTATGCCTACTCTGGTTTTTCTATTATACACGGTGCGACAAATAAATGTTTTTTGGATTTCCTCTAGTACTTGTTTTGTAGCTGTTTTTATAGTTGAAATATTATAAAAAAACATACTTTCAATTTCAATTTTGGGAATAGAGAGAAATCGCACGGGGCCTAGTCAGGTGAATATGGCAGATGATTCTACACACAGTTTTGATTTCGAGCCAAAAAATTGACGAATAATGCGTGAGGTGTGACTCGGTGCATTATCGTGCAACAGACACCAGGTTCCTGGATAACGATATTCGGGTCAAATACGACGGAATTTGAAACGAATGGTTCGGATTATTTCTATAACAATTATTGAAGCCTCTTCCATAATTTTCAGCGAAGCATTTTTTCGATCATTGCTGGTGTCCTAAGCACTCAGCCCGCCAATTTTGCTGTCAATTCGCATTGTCTCCGTGCTACAAATTTCATTTTAGTTTTTTGATCATTTGAGCCGATGATACAGTTAGATATAAAAAAAAATGTATTTTTTTTTTTTTTTGTTTGTTTGTAGAGTGCAAACGAACCAGCAGCAAAAGTGAGAAAGAGACGGCAAAGACAAGCACTGTTTAATAGTATGTAATTCGAATTACTGTTCTGTTTGTTTTGCTCGTTTGCTAATTTCCTGTATCGAACCGTGTTATATGGTGAACACTACGCGAACACAACTGTTGGAAACAACACGTTTTTGTTTGCATTATTTTTTCAGTACCACAACAAAACGAGATTGCTCAAGTTTTCCAAACAAAAATGACAACAGTCTTTAATGCAGTCTGCGAAATGAATGAAACGGTGTGTTGGAAAATGATAAGGCTGAAAATCAGATATGTGCTTATTCTATTATATTAAATCAGAGAATCAGTCAGGACAAATACTTATGTTCATAAATACGCATAAATAGTTGTTGTTTTGCTTTAATTTTGATAGATTTTCAATGTATTTTGTAGTTCATTTAAAGTAATAAAATGCAGCAAAAATTTTTGGTTTTTTATTTACATACATAACTATTTAAATACGATGTGTATCTATGTATGTATATAACATACAATACATACGATTATGTATGTAAATTGATTTCGATATTGAGTAATTAAAGCCAAGTGCAGCAGCAGATGGCGTCATTCATTTCATGCGACTAAATAAGCTATAAAATTGGCGTTTTATCAATTGTTTTGCATTATTTATGGCTCATTTAACACATGAAAACAAGCAAAGAAACAAACATACAAAAACCTAAACATATGAGCTGTGTTTAGCCACATAAGTAGTATATATAACATATACGACCGCATATTACCCAAATTTAATTGAAACTCAATATTAAAGCTTAACATGAGACTTTTTTTTTTTTTGAGATACAAATATTACACGTAGAAGTCGCGTATAGCAGGCAAATGCCAAGAAAATTACTCAGTCAGATTTTACTTTAAAATGCAAGACACAATTGTTAGGTTTAAATTTAATAAGATGTACATTCGATACTATATCTTTTTTTATATAGATTTTATAGACTATGGAGACTACATCGCAGGGTGTCCCATGTACAAAAGAACGTTGCATTTTTTTTTTTTTTATTAATTATGAAGTGAGCAACACTATCCTTAATAGAATTTTCAATGCATACATTTTCGCAATATGAATTTTTGAATTCTTTTTAACAAGGTTTTGGTTCACTATTTCAGCTATATCTCGTATTGCAATCGATACACTCTATATGGAGGGCATTAAAATAGCACTGTTCTTCGGCAAATTTTCAACAATTATCTTTTAGTTTGGGTTTTTATAATTTCCAAAGTAGTCGGAAGCAAATAACTGCAACGAATAAGTGCGAAAATTATTCCAAAGTAATAAAGAGTTGAGTAATTCCAATATACCAAGAGTCAAAGACTCCATTCTTAATTTTTCACAGCAAAAACTTTGGAAACTTTCCAATTACGAAATATTGATATTGAAAAAATATATATAGATGGCGCTAAATGACGTTAAATGACGCTGAATGCAAATGACACTAGATGGTGCTATAAGTATGACGCTGGATGCTAGATGACGTTAGATGACGCTAGTTGACGCTGGATAGTGCTAAGTGTCGACAGTTGTGTACCAATAAATGGGGCGTGCTAGTTATATATCGCTTCCTTACTTCAACAATCTTGAATTGTCCGTTGTCGGTAACGTCGGTTTTACGGTAAGTCAGGCAGAATGATGATGACCAGCACAGCTCAGTGACATTGAATTGGTAGGTGCGGCATTAATTTTTGTTTTCTAAACTTCACCAGCTTGTGTATTTATAAGGCAAATCTATAAGTCGTTTGGTGGCGCTATTTTTTTAATTAGCAGTGTTCATAAATACGAGGGACGGACAAGGCTATGTCGATTCGGCTTTTGATGCTAATCAAGAATACTATATATTCGTATATACTTTATGGGTGCTGCCGCGTCTTCTTCTGCCTGTAACATACATTTGCACAAAATTAGAATGCTCTTAGTCCACCAGGGTAGGATATAAACATTTTTGTGACGCTGAGTATGTTTAATGTCTTAAAATATAAAAAAAAAGAGGAAAAAAACATACAAAAATGTAATCACCATCGCGAAGTTCTCCCGCAAATAAAAATCAAAAATTTACTTTCGCAAACCAGTTCAGATGTTTAAGTTCGATGTTCCCAAAAAAGCTGTAGTTTCAGTTTGTATCAGTAAGACAGACGGACATGACTAAAATAGTTTATTACTTATTGCTGATAATGTAACCGTATATAACCTTATGAAAGCACTCGTCATCCTGATGCTCTGGATTTTGCAGTATATACTGGCATACCATCAAGCCGACTGCGCATCTTTGACACTAGGGATCTAAACTCTGATCATTTACCACTTATTGTAGATGCCAGCTTTTCTGCATGCGTCTACGCCTATAAGCCGAGGCTTTTGCCAAGACAAGCTAACTTGCCGATTTTCCAACAGCGTCTTGACCAGCTTCTCAACCTTAATATGGAACTTTGCTCTACTGAGGATGTGGATGATGCTGCTGAATTGTTCACTCGACATATCTTTGAAGCGGCTGAATTTGCATTTCAAAATAAATCATTATTGAATCTTCCAGATTTAAATCGGCCACCTTTAAATGCTGAGATCTTGGACTTGGTTAAGTTAAAGCGCAGACTTCGTCGTCGTTTTAAGCGAAGCCGTAATGAGCGTGATCGTTTGGCATGGAAAAGAGCTGCTGCGGAGTTGAAAAAGTTGCTGCATGTAGTACGCAGTGAATTCTTTGATGACATGCTTCGCAATGCTGATCCCAACAAGAACTTTGGGTTTAACTTATGGAAAGCGACTCGTTGCATAAAGAGGCAACCTTTCAGACACGTGCCTATCAAAGACTTCAACAACTCCTGGTGCCCCACGGATAAAGAGAAAGCTGAGGCATTTGCCGCTGAACTCGAAGGACGCTTTACACCTTTCGATCTAGCTGAATTAGATGATGTGCGAGACACCGCTAATTTCTATCTATCAAGCCTATCTCTCCGCAAGAGGTTCGTCTGCAGATTAAAATGCTTAAGAAAAAGAAAGCCCCGGGGTATGACGGAATTTATGGCAGAGTGGTAAAGGCGCTGCCTGATAAAGCAACAATGTTTTTAGTACTACTCTTCAATTCGCATCCACCACTTCCCATCTCAATGGCAGTGCGCTGTAATGATAATGATACCGAAACCTGGCAAACCAGAAAACCATGTTGCGTCTTATAGACCAATTAGTTTACTACCGACTTTCTCAAAAATATTTGAAAGAATTTTTCTTGGTAGAATGTTACCTGCTTTGGACGTCCAGAGTGCCATTCCTGATCATCAGTTTGGCTTTAGGCATCACCATGGAACCCCTGAACAAGTGCACAGAGTTTTCCAACATATTCTTAAGGCCTATGAGAATAAGCCATGTCGCTCTGCTGTTTTTCTTGATGTACAGCAGCCTTTGATAGAGTCTGGATTGAAGGCCTTCTCTACAAAATTTAATCAATTTTGCCTACATTGCAGTTCCTTCTTTTGAAATCGTACTTGCTTAACCGTGCCTTCACAGTCGAGGTGAGAGATGAGCGCTCAGGGATTCGCCGCATGCTTCTGGCTACATATGCTGTTCACAGAAAGCTTCCATTAACATTCAAAACAACCTTCTAGATTTTCAACGTATACCCAACTGCTGGAATATAAAACTCAATAGTGAAAAATCTAGTCACTACACTTTTTAATTGAGGCAAGGAAACTGCCCGCACGTTTCGCCCAACAATTTGGTAATACCTCATGTTGATCATGTATGCTACTTAGGTTTTAACTTTGAAAGATGTGGCACCTGGCGTAAGCATATTCATAAAACCCAGCAGTTTGCTAGTTCAAAAGTTAAACTGTTACTCGCCAAGTAGTAAACTCAGCCTCGAAAATAAACTGCTTGTTTACAAAACAATCATTATGCCTACCTGGATTAGAATACAGTTGTGGACACTGCTGCTGCCACAAATATAAACCGTAGTAGTAGTAGTACATGTACTTCAAAACAAGGTCTTGCGTAAAATAACAGATGCTCCTTGGTATATGCGCAATAAAGTTTTGCATCGAGATTTGAGCATACCAACAGTCATAGAGCTGTTAAATTTCCACAGCAGCAGATATAATCGATCGATTGGCTTCACATGTTAATCATTTAGCAGCGGCTCTGGTCGTTAATACATGTCGGAGCCGTCTATCCAACGATTTCATTCAAATGATATTCAAAATAGGCATTAAGCCTTATTTTTTTGTTAGTTATGTTAATGTACATACTCTAAGCTAAATGCCCAAATGTCACTTTTTTTTAACATACAATGTATTATAGTTTTTAAGTAAACTGATCGACATTCACTTAAGATAACAAAAAAAAAACGTATATAGTATGTTTATATACTTATATTCGAGCATATGGTGATTTTTGATTTCGATCCATATTATATATATGTATATTGTATATATTATACTTGTGTATATGTATATGTATGATGTATACATGAGTATATATATATATATATATATATATATATATATATATATATATATATATATATATATATATATATATATATATATATATATATATATATATATATATATATATATATATATATATATATATATATATATATATATATATATATATATATATATATATATATATATATATATATATATATATATATATATATATATATATATATATATATATATATATATATATATATATATATATATATATATATATATATATATATATGCTCTACGAATTCATAACTCCATACAAAAATGCTTACACCAATCTCACATAGAATGTGTATATGTAAGTATAATAAAGCTAAAAGGAAATTAGCTACCAAATGAAGTGTAAATAACAAGTTACATATGCAACCAGAAGCGATTATGCGAGAATTTGTTTCACAGCAAAAGTGCGAAGGGTGTTCAATAAGTCAGTAAAACTCGAGTTTAATGTAAGATTCATTCACACACAAAAAAAAAATGGAGTACTATACGGTGTCACAACATTTTTTTGTTTGTCAATAAAAAATGCAATTGCTTGTGCTTCGCCAAGTCTATGTGTTGGGTGTGTATTAGCTGAAGTAGCTAAGATGTTGCAACTTTGCGCTCAGGAACATTGGTTATGTTTTGAATATCAGGTTCCTTCAACACATTTTCGATTTAAATCAATAGAGTTACTTTTCGAAGTAAGCCTTTTTTCGTTTAGAAACAAGCTGCTCACTCGAGCTTAAAGAATAAAACATTTCGGTATTGAAAGAGCCATACTTGAAGAGAGTATTATCTACTTTATTTCAGAAAGTACGTCCTGATTTTTGCTCAGTGCATGCTAATTGTATAGAAACTGCAACTTAAAGTGACTTTATTGCGTCCTACAAAGACCATTAACCGAGATTTAAGCATTTGTATCTATAATATACTTTTCAATCTAACTTTAATTAATCTATTGAACTACCCACGTATTGTGTAACATTTGGCAAAAGCTAAGTATGCACATTAGCATTTTAAATGGCCACAAAAATACAAAAAAAAAAACAAAAAAATTTTGAAATATAATGCCCAAAGAAAAAGTATTACCGACAGAGAAATAGATATATATACGTATCCGATATGGAATGTGTAGAAAAAGTGAGAAAGCAAACTTTGAAAGGAAATGATTTCATTTATTAGCAAAGTTTTGCGCAAATCAATGAAATCATTTCATGCTGCTACACTACACTACACTACACATATTATTCACCCAAAGCAACCAGGAATAAACCAACCAATAGAGACGACGACGACGACGACGACGAAGACGCGGAAGGAATCCAACAGCAAACTTTCAATAAAATTTCTACTTCGACGTTCGTTTGTTCATTGCACGACTGCTTTATGGATTTGAAGCCCAACCAACAATTAAATGGAATTAAGTTTGCAAGTAGTAAACCATAAAAAATAAAAAAATACTAGAACAAAAAAAACTGCAAAAACAAAAAAATAAACTCAAAAAAATTGCTAAAAAGAAAAAGTATCTAGAGACCTTCTAACAAAAAAAAAAAAACAAAAAAAAAAAACACTGTATATATGTAGGTACATAGTACGATATATATTGTAGAATGAACTAACCATGATCAAAACTTCATTCACAAGTGGCAATTGCAGCAATTCACACTGCTTCCTTCATAGAGCCAATCGTGAAACGAAGTGATATGCGATTTTCAACTTTAGTTGAAATAACTGATGCAAGTTGCATTTAAGTATATATTTTGAATAGCAATTTCAGATGCAAGAAAATATACTTATTTATGGGTGTAGAAGCAGAAAATTTCGTTAACTGCGTTGAGTGTGTGTCCTTTGTTTGTGCAAACAAAGGAGCACATTCACTTCGTTATGCCCGAAGCTTCATTGAAATAGTTCTTTAAATATTTCATCAAATTGTTTTACACACGCGTTTTGTTGTAGTGGACCGACTCAATAAAAATGAATCTTATGGCTGTATTCGGCAATTGTTATAAGTTATAAACAGGCCCATAGCGAACGGGACAGAATCACAGAGAAATGAAACAATACTAAAAGCAGAAAGAGAACTACCCGGAAATACAGATTATTGTGAAGTCCAATACTTTAATAAGACTTTCGATGCTTACATACCTTCCCGACAGGATTAGCAGGGACAGCAACAGCAAAGAGAAATAGAAGAATCATTGAAAATATTCACATACTGCTCGAAACTGAAAAACAGAGTCGCTGATGGGTTATACATCCCAGAAATGGGTATCAATCCTACTTTTAGACTACTTGACTACTGTAGCGCTTACCAAGCGGAAATCGATGCCATCGTCTAGGCTTAGTGGTAAACAAGTACACCAATACTCAGACAGCCAAGCAGCTCTAAAAGCGCTAAATTTCTGTCTAAGCACCGGTCAAGCACCATCACTGACTGCAGCAGATCTCTTAATGATATGTCTAAGCAGAACAGTATCAACTTCGTTTGGGAGCTGTATAGCAGATTACCTTGCAGGACTAGGAACAACGATCCACATTCGACAGTATAACGAGTCAATTGGCATACCGCTGTCAACCTGTGAGCTGCAAATCGAAACGAAAACTGTTAGGACCGCAAAAAATAGTTGTAGCACTTCAAGGCAGGACTGGCTTAAGTATGACCGGAAAAGAACTCAGTCCCTACATCGGATGAGTAGAACAGATGTATCAATATTAATAGAAGTGGCAACAGAGATTGGGGTCTCCTCACAAGACTGCTGTAGAAGCTGTGATAACTGCGAAGTACCGAAACCGTCCATCACTTCTATGTCACTGCTCCGGACTGTCCAAGAGAAAATTCAGAAGATTCACCTGTGGGACTAATTCCTAAATGACATGTCTGAAATGTTTGAGGTAAAAATTTGGCGAAGTATGTAAAGTATTCCCATTGTTTGTAAAAGAATAGTAGGGTTCGATGTCTTAAAGAAGATTCATGTGGTATCACAACGAGCCGTGTGCAACATAAGTGCTGGGTGGGAGTTTATAACCCACCCGAGCATTCTAAACTAAGCTTCTACCACAAAATATAGCAACATCATCCATCCAGCCCACGTTTTTCTTGCTACTTAATTTTTTATTTATTATTATTTAAGGCGTTGTTTCTCTCTCCATTTCTCCCGATATCGCGAATATCCAAGCTGTAAATAGAAACCCTGTAAAGACCTATACAGGTACTGGTATTTCTACCATCTATAGATATGGGTTAGCAGCAAAAAAGGCATCTCCAATGTACATCAATCTTAATATAGATCATTGAGAAGACTTTGAAAAAAACGACTATCATGGATGAAAAGTCACTCAAACCATTGCTTGGTATTGGTATGACAGAGGAACTGAATGGTAAAACTGATAAATATTTCAGACTATGCTTAACAGTTGGGATACATTTGTTGCATCTTCTCAGCTAAACCTAAGTACGATGAAGCCAGTGTTAGAGAGCGACCAAAAACGATGTGTTACTGCTCTTACTGAACAGGAATTTTTGTGAATGTTGCTTTTTTTTACAACTGTGCACTCCTTCATGTATTCATTCAGCATAGCGCTTATAATGAAGGAACAACTATTGTTCGTTTACTCCCATAATGTTGAGAAGTTTGGATTTTAATTAAGCTTGCCAAATTTTGGCCAATCGATGTTTTGGGCCAACTTGGAATAGAGTTTGAAGGCAGCTGTATACCGTAAAAGCAATAAATAAAAGCCATTCGGAGCGAAAGAAAATGCCGACTACGCTAGGTTGGCCAAATTCGGTATGGAAAAAATTGAAGCGGCATCCGAAATCGAGCTCAAATGTGTCTGTCTAAAGATTAATTTGGTTTAATCATAACACAAGACTGATTAAAAAAATAAGTTTCAGACTTTATACGAATTTCATGAATCTTCTTCGGACACGTACAGATTGTTGACTGCTGTTGATGTTTACGGATGTAGCCACAGCAACATGCGAATCAATGTAAATACTGCAGCGCCTCTTTATGAGTAATCCTTGCTGGACTAAGCAATTATAGCTCGTGTCTTTAAGATTCAAAGACGGATGTACTTGAAAAGTGAAGATACATCAATGGAAACCAACATAAAATTCCAAACGAATCAAGGTTTGAAAGCTGCTGAGTAGCTTAAACTAGTACAACCTTGGCAACAATAAGCATTTTCGAGTTAGATAGGAGTCTCTCGATTAATGTGAAACGTGAGAAGCAAATATCAACCATGTAGTCGAAGTTTTCAATTCACTGGAGAGCCTGGAGAGTATCTACTGGAGAGTATCTATTTATTTATCCGTGCGCAGACATTTTCGAGTAGTACAATAAAGTGCAAGTGGAGTTATATCAAATTCCACCAAAAAGAGTCTTTTCGATTCGAATTGTAACATTATTGAAGAAGTTTTACTTAAAGTACAGAGTGCGACAGACTATTTAGCTTATAAGTCGAATTTTAGAAACGAAGTAATTAGCAATACACTACCTTGCTATACGCTAATGTAACTTCTAGAACATTTATTGCATTTCAAACTTTGCCGGCGCAATGATTCGTACTACGAATATATGTATTGTGAATAATAATTATTTTTTCTCTTCTTTTTTTTTTTTAAATCAAGTAATGTGCATCTTTTTTCATTGAAATGAAATAAAAGAAAACAAAAAAAAAAAAATAAACCCTTTTTCCAGTCGCTCGCAAAGTATTTCATTTGGCGCACCCTAATGCCAACGTCCGTCAGGACTGACTGTCTGCCAGCCAGCCATATTTCTGCTGCTCCTTGCTAACTATTACTCCGGCAGCTCTTCTATTGTACTTTAATATGGGAGAGCTACCACATTTGCTTGCGCCGTTCAATAATAATTAATCGTCGCTTTGTTCGTAATGAACAAAGTTTGCAGTTGGGTGCAGCCATTGAATTGAGCAGTCTAACTGAGCTGAGCTGAGCTGAGCTGATTTGTGTTCTGCTGAAGTCTTTGTTCATATTCATTGCCGATTTTCGCAATTTAAACAAAAAAAAAAAAAAAATTAGAATATATATATTTTTTTTTGTCCTTTTTTGGTTACTAATTTCCATTGTTCGATTTTAGGTTAGTATCGCCAAACGCATATCGAGAACCAAATGACTTACAAAATTAACTAACGATGCTTAAAGAAGCGAAAGGAAACGAAACGCAGTTTAATCTGTTTTTTGTGTTCTTGTGTATTTGGCTGTGTGTGTGCGTGTGCGCCATTTTGACTGAAAATTGAAAGCAAATTCAAAATCCTGCCATCAACCATCAAATGGATGAGTCAAAAGTCCACATCGTAGCAAACTTTAAAACCAACAAACAACAAAGCAATCAACAATGGAAAGAAAGTGGGAGAGTAACTCTAAAACTTTCTTACTTTCGAACTGAAATAAAGTTGACCTCACAAATTGGTGGTTCTGTTTTCTTTTTTAATCTCCGCGCTTGTTCGCCGTGCGTACAGCTAGAAGACCATGGCAACATTTACTTCGCTTTCAGGCGCGTGAAGTTGGCACCCCGAAGTGTGAAATTTAAATTTTGTTGTAAATGCAGTTCGTTTGACCAACATTAGTTTAAACTTCGCCATCTAACTAACGCCATCTTAAGAAGATTTGCTCAAGATTACTCAAGACATGCACAGCTTTCGGACCAATACACCAAATATGGAAGATGGGCATCTTACTTTTAAACTCTTGTGTCAAATTTGTCCCGCAGCAAAACGTGCATTAAAACAAGTACCATTGGGCACAAGTACCATCTGTCAAATAAAGAGTAAATTTATGTGTGGCTGCAGGAGGTGCTCATTTGCCAAATATTATTTGAAAAATATTGATTTTAAAGATCGAAAATTTACTAAAATAAAGGAATTATAAAATATTATTGGATTTTATTCCAATTATTGCCACA
This sequence comes from Leucophenga montana, assembly GCA_035044765.1. Classification (NCBI taxonomy): domain Eukaryota; kingdom Metazoa; phylum Arthropoda; class Insecta; order Diptera; family Drosophilidae; genus Leucophenga; species Leucophenga montana. Next base: position 264,776 of record JAWNNQ010001767.1, read on the forward strand.
ACAATATACATCCTGAAACAGGCATTTGAATGGCAGTCAAAAACTAAAGATCAAAAATAAACTGACGACGATCCATAAGATAATGCCATTTCAACAGCGCATGGAAAAAACCAAGCTTGCACAAAATAAACTTTAGGAAGGTTATCGTAGTATCGAGTTTAAATAAATCGCTATGAAATTATAAAGGGTTACCCTCGTATATTTAAGTGAGACATGCTGCGCGCTAAAACCAACAAAGAACAGCAACACCGGCTAGAAAAAACTCCAAAAGCGTGGAAGAAGAAAATAAAATATAAAGGAACAAGAAGAACATATTACATTTGAGCATGCACAACTACGATATACCCTGTGTAGGAGCCTTTACATGAATGATTTTCTATAGAAGTTCTATCTGAACATACACATGTGATGTATTTTAACAGGACAATAAAACAATAATTATCCGCACTAAATATGGTGTTTCTAGCTAAAGTAACAAAAACAAAAAAAAAATTCAAATAAAAACTCGAAATTGACCCGGACTGGTGAATTTAAACCGAACCGGTAAACTGAATCGGTAATATTTCTTCTTCTTAAGTTGACCGACACTGTCATGCCAAGTTTGAGCGGGATGCAATAATTAGTCTATGTTTGAATGCTGCTTCTTTGCGACGCGAAATCTTTGCTTAGCGATTTTTAACATGGAAAAAAAAATTTAACAACGAGTTTGCTTGAAATTTTGTGTTTCCAATGAAATAACGGCATCGGAGTCATTCAAAATGTTACAAAAGTGTTTCGAGAACGCATTAAGCATTCAGTGAGGGTCATGAAATCATAGAAAACTTGCCTCATGCAAGTCGGCCATCCACCTCTGTTAAAGGCAAAAACATAGAAAAAGTGATGGAAATTGTGCTCGAAAATCATCGTGTTGACATTAGAATGATACCACAGACACTCAACTTCTTGAATGGATCGACTTAACACATTTTAGTTGATGTTTTGGTTATTAAACGCGTCGCCGCCAGACTCGTACCAAAAGACCTGAATTTTTTGCAAAAAAAAACGTCTCGTGACGGATTTTTTGGCCAAACATAAAACAAAAGTCATCGCACAACCACCGCATTCAACAGATTTGGCACCTTGTGACTTTTTTCCGTTTCCGTAACTTAAATATCTGCTCCGGGGAACGCGTCATGTGTCCCGGCCGAAGCGTATAACAAGTGTATGGAAAATTGGATTAAACGTTGGCATGCTTGTATTGTTGACTCAAAAGAAGCCTATTTTGATGACGATAATAAAGATTTGTATTAAAATGCATAATGTGGTTTTTTCTAACCAGCCCGGTTCAGTTTTTATGGTTTATGAGGTCTACTCTCTTTATATGGGATCTTCACTGTTTAGTGTGCTTGGTTTATTCCTTTCAATTTATCAAACCAATTCTGAGGAGTGTCTAAATATGCAAGTTTAGTATTATCCATTCAATAAATAAACGTACTCTTGGACATGGCTATATGCTTTGGGTTCTGCCACGCCTACTTTTGCCTTTTACATACCATTGCACATAAACCGTTTGAATCAATAGTTACAGGGTATAAAAAAATGAATGAAAAAAAAAAAGAAACAAAAAAGAAAAACAGTAGAGACTAACAACAGGAAAAACAGATTGAAATCAGTCTGAAAACAGTTGAAGCGTAAAACTGCATTTTTACAATGCGAAGCTTGAGCATTAAGCTTGGGCATGAAGGATACAGCGTAGGACACAAAGCAGCGCAAAGGAGACATCAGCAATCGCAGTCGAATAATGAAGAAGACAGCAGCAGAAGCAGCACCAACAGCACCAACAGCACCATAGAGAAGATCATGGTGAGATGGAGACAATGTTAACAGGAACAGCTCCGGAAGTAACAGCTTGGCCAGCTGCCGTGAAGGATATGAGAGTGTGAGTGTACGACTATGTGTGGAAAGAGTTTACACTGCGCTATGCTTTCCTAACGCTTTGTTATTCGTCCTTCGTTTGTGATGTTCTGCTGGGTGATGCTTAAGTGCTGGAAATTATGTTATACCCGGCATTGTTTTATGTGTCTATCGGGAATTATTGACTAAAAATACGAGTCGTGGATCGTCTGAATAAAAGACAACAAAAAAAAAAAAAAGACAAAGACAAAGACAGAGTAGCGAAGTATGATGTTATTCTTCTTTAGCATTTTGGATGCAACCATAGGCTGACCATTCGTTGACTTTTGTTTATTGATATTACTAATTAAATAGTATGTAGCTAAATATATCAAAATTATTTTATTTAATTTAATGACATACTACAGGCTGGTTTATCAGTAAGTTGAATTTTTATGATGTTCTATGATTTAAATTAAAACTTCGGTCACTTTTAGATAATTTTATAGTAAGTCTTGATTTGCATCAAAAACTTATTATCATATTCTATAAAATAGTTTGTAGAATCCAAATTCGGAAGCAAATATATACGCAGATCAAGTTAAGAACAAATTTTGGATGCTACGCCTACAATATGGTTAGCGCGTGCAGGCTATAATATAGTTGAGCACCTCGACTATAGTTGTTTCCTGTTTTTTTCTTTTCATAATTTTAGTACGAGACAAAATCAAATAGTTGCTGAGATATGACGATTTCGATTATTCTCTTAAATGAAGAGTCTTGGCATCACTCATTTTTCTATTGGATCATGTTACTCCCGGTGTTCTTTACAAATATACCAAATCACATGAATTTGTCGTTAGTTTTAAAAATTGGAGATGTTGCACTATTAAATTTGTCAGTGGATCTAATTTCTACCGGTGTTCTTTATGTACGGGGAGTGTTCAATATAAAAAGCGAGTTTTTCGAATTTGGCGAGCTACGTAGGTTCGCTTTTGTGTTCCCGAAATGAAGTTTGACATGAGCAGCCATTTTGTATTTTTAGTTTCATTTTGACGGATATAAAGAAAAAAATTATTATGTGGTACAATATCTTCGCAGAATGCCGAGAAGATGTTAAAAACGATGACCGTCGTGAATGTCAACAGCCGATGAAAACATTAAAGCAGTGAAGCCAATTATTATGGAGAATCGTCGAATCACCATTAGAGAAACTCATTGTTTGGCTTATTGCTAAATTTTGAACTTGCTCGTTAAAAACCACACCGTAAACAGGCCTCAGCAAGCGTATTCATCGGACTTTGCCGCCTGTGTCTTTTGCCTGTTCCCAAAACTTAAAATACTCATAAAAGGAAGACGTTTTGCCACGACTGAGAGAAATAAGTACCGCAGCGCTGGAACAGCTCAAGGCTATACCAAAAATTAGAAGTGATTCGAGGTTTGGAAAAAGACGTGGCGCAAATGTATTATATCTCAGGGGAAATAAATAAATATTTTTCGAGAAAAATAAAAAGAAACGTTTTTTTTTTTTTTTGTACACACCTCGCACACTAGCTGAACTGTTTGGCCACCCTATGCATGCAAGAAGTACTTCTGTACATCTGTCTGTTTATCTGTTCAACCGTCCGTCTTTCTGTCTGTCCGTCTGTCTGTATGTCTGTCTGTATGTCTGTCCGTAAGTCTGTCCATCTGTAAGTTCGTTGATGCAACAGTCCGTCAATCTGTCTGCATGTCAGCTTATTGTGTAGTGTAGTGTACTGTAGTCTAGTGTATGTTCAACAGCATTGCATGCTCAACAAGCGCAGCATTAAATTGTCTATTCTACGAGTAGATATTGCCTTTGCCATGGTTCGCTACGCTTTCTCTCTATGTACATGTGTGTGTGTGTGTGTGTGTGTGTGTGCATGTGTGTATGTGTGTGTGTATCCAGTCAATTTGCGCCTAAGCGTAGTACTACGCCACTACAACTATCTATGTACTAGGTACTATGTAAGTATTTATCTATAAATAATTAAACACACCATGTAAGACTCAAGAAACTACATTAAAACATATTAAAATTGAATTATTTATTATTATTTGGCACCGCGAGCTCTTTCAATATTTGACTGCAACGCCAGGCAATATAATATAAATTTTTCAAACAAATATTTAAATATTTGCTTGTTTTTCTGACTATAACAGACTAACAGACAAACTGACTAACTGACAGACGCGACTTACTACTGATGCTGTTTCGGTTAAGCAATCATATTTCCATTTGAAATACAATCAAAACGAATTTAAATTTGACTCGGCGAATGTATTGAGAAGCATTTTCAATGACGGCGGCGGCGGCGGCTGAAACGGAAGTAAAGCAACTGTGTACACACACAAACACATAGAGATACATACACATACACAGATATTATAGCCAAAAAAATTTCCATTTCAAATTGAATTTTCATTTACACACAACTACAAAAGCAAACGAAGAGCTACAAGAGGGCATGAGCTTCAGAAGGTGTGTGTATGTGTGTGTATGTGTGTGTGTGTAACAGATCGCAAGCTGTTTTAATGCACACTTGTCTCTGTATGTGTATGTGTGTGTGTATGTGTGTATATCTGCAACATATCATGGACACCATATGACCAAAAATTCCGTATCTAATACGTTCATATGCTCTTTCAAGTTGCCTGCCTTTCACCCTTCCTGCCTTCCTGCCTTCCTGCCTTCCTGCCTGCCTTACTTGATGCGTTGCTTTAGTGTGCAACTTAATTTAGCATTAGCAGCGCCAGCAGCAAGAGCAGCGGCAATAGTCATTGAGCACGCTTGCAGTGTACTTTGTCTTCATATACGAGTACCCTACCCTCCAGACCATCATCATCATCAACTACATCTCAGATTTGCATTTCATGCATCCATACTCCATACTCCATATTCCATACTCCATACTCCATACTCCATACTCCATACTCCATACAATGTTTCAGTTCTCATAGCGACAGACCAAACTAAAGCATATAATATACTAGCTGACTTACCAACATTCGATAAAATGATGGAATTCTTTACTTATCCAGCTAAAGTATCATGTTACCTTTGAAGATTTTAAAGCTTTAAGCAAACAGAAATTTGCAGATATACCGTTGCTTTAGTACATTTTAGATATGGTGTATTAATATTACGTATAGTAATTCCAAATTCAGCATCTCTAGCTTATAATGTGTTGTTTTTAAAGTTACAAAACTTTAAAATGCAAGAACACACATAAAAATCGTTTCAAAAATCAATTGTGTTTAATTTATTAAAAACATATTTATATGATCTAACAAAGTTTCCCGAAAAACCTGAAGTCTTCGCTGGAATGATATTCGGCAATGGTTCCGCTTTTAGTACGTACCGAAACGTGTGTTTCGCTATAATGTTCTGTACCAGTTTCAATTGATGTTGGTATTCGGTTTCGGTACGGTTCTTGAGTTCTAATTTGGATCTATACGATACGGTAGCGGTACCGGTAAATACTAAAATTCTTGCAAAACCTTTTTAGAAGAACGCAACGCCTCTCTTTTTGTCGCGCACATGTGACCTGGACTTCGGAGTGGCATCGCGTTGGCTTCTCAGACCAAAAAAAAAATGTTATTTGGAGGGCTCCGATGGCAACAGCTACTATTTTCATGACCGCCACAACGAGACTCATCATTTGAACTGGCTGCATAGCAGAATTGGAGATGTGATGGCGTGTGGGGTCCATTATTCGTATGGTATGGTATCTGAAAATTACAATTTTTGTCAAGCAATAGTATATTAAAAGAGGAATTTCCGCACTTCCATAACGTTTTTAGAACTGTGCCGTGGATTTATCAACATGATAATGCGACAATATATTCAGCCCGGCTTGTTAAAACGTATATAGAGTGACGAAATGTGAAGCTATTAAGCTCTCTACCCTACTCACCGGATTTGAATATCATCGCGAATGTTATTTGGGAATGGTTGACATGTTACAAAAATGAGTCTCTAGCATGCTTGGTTTGGAAGCAGTAAGCGATAGAAAAAAGAAATCCTAGGGGGTGTACTATTCAAGTGGCGAGCAGTGTGCTCTAGATCAGCTCCACCAGACGAATCGAGCTAGCCAAGTCCGTCTTTCTGTCCTTTATTCCTCTGCATCTATAAATTAAAGCTAGGCGCTCAGTTTTTAACATATCGATCTAAAATAGAGTGTGGATATTCCCATGCTCCTAAGCTGAACTTATGTCGCAATAAGCATGCCACGCCTACTTTTAGAGGTAGGCACCATAAAATGTTTTTGTGTTCAGCCGATTCCCAAGCGGATTCATAATAAACAGACAAACAAACGTTTACTTGCATAGCTGGAACTACTAGAGTAACTTTTGTCAATTCGAGTAGTTTTGGAAAATTTTTGGAATTTTCTAACCATCTATGTATGGTATCAGCTGTTTTTTTTTCTTTTTTTTTTTGTACTCCTTTGAAGATTATGCATAAACATTTTTCTTGGAAAAAATAAAAGTGATAACCGAAACAAATGTTTTGGTTTCTGTGTACGATTCTTTCATTTTATTTTATTTCACACACAGTAAAACGTGCCGGTTTTAAAAAAAAAAAACTTAAAATATTCTTTGGTTCTGGTTCTGGTTCTGGTTTTGGTTTTGGTTTTGTTTCCAGTTTCGGTTTTCAATTTGTATCGTTTAATTTCGGTTAATGGTTCCGGTTTTTTATCCTGTTTTAATGCTTTTCAAACTATTCTCCACGTATTTGCATGCGCAAATCAATCACTCTGAAGATGGTGTCGCCAAAACATGCAATTTGAATGGCTCAGCCGCTTCCTCTGGCAATGTAAATCGTTAACTATTAAAATTAAACATGCGCGCATAAGAGAGATAAGGCTGCACATCGCGCGATTGGTCAATTTAGATTTTACTTCTCCCTCACTTCAGTGTCATGTATCTAGGTGATCTGTCGTTTTGTATGTTTTTTTCTCCAAAACACTTAAGACTTCTGGCAAACAAATGGTTGTCTTCCACACAGTATTAATCTCCGTGTATGTCACATGACATAATTTTATCAGTTCGCATACACAGCATAAATAGCTCTTTTTGGACGACCATCTCTAAATTTGTTTATATTGGATCGGCATGTTTATGCCGACAAGTATTTATGTTACAAGTATTAATCATTATTATATTAATGAACAAGTATTTCACTACATTCGAATCTATTCAATTTCCATAGGAAAATAACGTTTAAATAGTTTTGGAATACAAATTTTGATATATTCGACCAAAAATATCGTTATGTCTAAAAGAAAAACTGAAAAAGTAAATTCTAAGCTAGGAGATTCTTCTAAGAACTTATTTCCGGCTTGCTTCGTTACCAATCCATAGACAACTTATTAGCAAATTCGTCATAGTCAGTCAAATCCTCGGGACACGAAATAGTAACATTTTCTAGCCCAACAATGATGACTTGTTGGAAATTTTGATGACTCAATGGAATTTTTCCAGTACTTCTGCCAGAATAGCCACCAAACTAAAGAAGCACTTGTATAATTGCATGAATTGATATTCTTTTTTAAAGAGTTTGCTATTAATTCTTCCAAAGAAGCTACAATCTTTTAGTAAAGTGAAATTTAGCGAGTTTACTTATCAAATTTGTAAATTTTGCGCATATAATATGTGAGAAAGAAGATTTTAAATCGTTTCACTATAAAAATATTATTATAAACCATTTGAAAACAACAAAAAAAAAATTTCTTGACTTTGGATTTAATATGCAATCCGACTAAATGCTATCTAATAACTATTACTAAACCATGCATTCTATTAAAATTTTGAATTTAAACTTATTATGCCTGTCCATTTGTAACATTGATTCAACAACAACCATAAATGTGTAATGGAGAAGCACAGTTTGGCATGGTATTGCAATTGAACTAGTCGACTCAAATTTACTTCAAGTCACAAATTCAAAAATGTGACACAGCCGCATCTCTGATAGTGATCTGTTTTGACCAAATTGGAAAAGTGCAAAACTGCTGCAGCGGTGCGGAGTAAGGGAAGCAAGTCGAAAGGAATTCAACAACAGATGTTGAAGGAGCAGCTTCGACTGTTGCCCGTGGGCACGCTCGACTCTGCTTGCGGCTGATTTATTGTGCATAAAATTTATGTTTAGTTTAATCTAAGTGCACAAAGAGACACACCGGAAGGCGACGAAAGTGTGTGCAAAAAGTAGATGAAAAGGACAAAACGTAACGAAAAGTGCTTGCATATTTCACGCAGACAGCAAACAAAACGAGTAAAAAAAAAAAAAAAAAAAAAAGAATAGAAAACGATGACAATCCAAAGAAGTAAAGAATGTACAAGAAAAGAATTATATATGTATATATTGCTTAGATGCGAGGTCAGTTTTATAGCGCTTTACCACCGACCAACATTTTTCATATTTTCAATATTCAACTTTTTCGAAGTATAGCGTACGCGCTAGAAGCGTTCCGACGGGTGAAGAGATAATATATCATATATAATATAAGAGAGAGTGCTATAATATTAAGCACAATTAAACTTCATTATTAATAATTATTTATTGTCCAAAACGATTTAACCAGGAACATTCAAACTTCCAAGCTGTCTGCACGGAATAAGTCTCATTTAAATCGGATATAAAATACGGTTATGAGTTCTGCGTAAACTGCTGGAGCCATACACGAGTACACAGATCGGAAAATATCAGTGTGGCTTCAGATCAAGAAGGTTGATCAGTGTCCAAATTTACACTCCATGACAAGAAGACACGTGACTTTTTTAATATCCTGAAGTACATGCCACGCCGATGCATGTACGCATAACTATCGGGTATAATCTTCCTTAAGCAAGGAGCGGCACGAACGAACGGAGAGTAAGCGGTGTTCTCAGAGTTTGAGAAACAGTCACGTCTCATGGACCTAGAACAATATTAAGTACTTGGCAACCACTAACAAACCATAGTCGCAACTTGGGCAGTCTGTGAGTATGAAGAATATCAACGTCAGTGTTATAGAAAATTTGGTCCATTCGGGAACAGAGCTAATCAGAAACAACAAAATCAGCCTGGTGAACAGGCGAAGAATTACGCCGATAATCCCGATCCTGCGTAGAAGCGTGAAACCTGACAATGTCATATACAGCGTCTTTGGCAGTGTGCCAGAGAAATCTTCGTTGAATTTTTGAAACTATTACAGTCGGCCATAAGTTTCAGATCAGTATGTGCCAAGAACTGATGAGGTTGACATAGTCCAAAGGAACTTCAAAAATAGAACTCCAGCACTGAATGTTTAGATGGGGAACATTTGTTGGAAACACCAAAATTGAGAAGATTTCTATAAACTAGACCAATACCGTTATACGCTTTTAACGCTACATAAATAACTAAGTAAATTATAGAGAACTTATCGCACTGCCCTCGCAGCATACGAGTAAAGCAGTATAAGCAGGATGTGCGGTAGAGCATGTAAGCCAATTTTATTCGGAGTTATCAGCGTGACCAAGTGCAGCGCTTATCAACATTTAAACGTTTGCCACCTGCGCCATTTGCTGTCTAAATCCTGCTGCATATATCCTGCCACAACTGCACTACACACCCGTGGCACCATTGCACAATTTCAACTTAAAGTGATATTTTTTCGTCAACGTTTGCGTAGCCTAAAGCAAAAGTTTATTTAGTGAAATGCATACCGTAGGCGAAATTAAGCAGCAAAATTCAGAATAAATGAAAAAAAAAAAAAAAAAAAAAAATATAGTCGGAAAGCCGAAAGTAAAAAGTTTGTTGAAATGAAATGCAACTTCTTCATTTCCAAAAACGAAGAAGTCCGGGTTATACCCATTTGGATGCTGCACTGTGCTGCGCTGCAGTTTGCCATTCGTTTTTGCAGCAAGTATTGCAAAATTTTAACGTAAATTTATTACAAAATTCTCGAGTCCTTTCATTTCTTTTCATTTCTCGTTTTTTCATACCCCACACCGCTCCGGTGCTGCGAAGTTATTTTAGCTTTCGCTGCATCAGTGACCATTTCTTGCTTAACATCTCAGAACTAACTCAGACCTAGACGCACAAGAAGTGCCATATTTTTTTCGTATATACTCGTATATACTTCTTTCTCTCTCTCTCTCTCTCTCTCTCTCTCTCTCTCTCATCTTAACAGAAACAAAATGGCGCAAAGAAATTTTAAGCAATAAAAAATATAGCAAAACGCCAAGAAGCAACATAAAAAATCGCTTTTGAATGTATACCTATACTATTTTTTTCTGTCGGCTGTAGTTTTTGGTGCTATGTATGTACTACATATATAAAGGGTTTTTCAATAGGAACATAATAATTTTATATTTTAAGACTTGAACTCTTTTCAGGATCTGTCAACTTCGGAACGACAGGCCAGATTTACATTTTTCTCATGGTGAAATTTGAAAATTATTGATAATTTCTACCAAAATACTGAGTCGATGGTCGGAACTATAAGAGCGCTTATTGCAATTATCGGTCGTAATAATCGTGCCAGCAGAGAGGTTGTGCGTGCTGTAGTGCACAAATTCGAATATATTCATTATTGTCTGTTCCTGTGGTCGAAGTACTGAAAATGTTGCATCCGTAAGTACTTCAGTTCAAAATGAGCCAAATCTGGCGTTTCCACTCCGTTCACAGCAATAGGGAATATCTAAAACTACATTGTGAACTTTACAAAATCAAACTAACTCAGTTACTGAAGCCTCTTGAACATTTGAAGCGCCGAAACTTCTCCGATTGAGGTCTTCAAAAATTTTGAAGAACATCATCTTCAATAAGCTTATGGCTTTGTTAATAAACTTTATTGGATAGCAATATGCACACATTAGCTTCAAAAGACTCCATTGCCTTCACAAAAAGGGGAGCATGTGGTGTGGATTTCAATCCGTTCAATGGAATGCGCTAGCGTGCCATGTTATAAGTCTATTTTAGGCTAGAATTGTATGTACTTATGCCAACTAGATGGTGTCACATGCCACACAGCTGGTCATACAATTGATATATTAAAGAAGAAGAAGTTCGGTAATTGTGTAATCTCGAGAAATGTTCCGATCGTATGATCACCTCACTCATGCGATGGAACGCCATTGGATTTCTTTTTATGGGGTTACGTTAAGTCGTTAGTTTATGCTACAAATCAACAACATTGGAGAAGGAAAATTGGATCCACAAAATCGATCGATGCTCGCAATGAAGATACTATGAACGAGTTCGATTTCCATACTTAACCCTGGAAGGGTATTGTTAGTCAATTTGACTAATTTATTTTTCGTGTCTTCTTTTTATTCGTTGTTCGTATATGATGTACGGTCGATATATAAGTGTTTTACGAAGTCATGTTAGTCGAAACGACTAACAAGCCTATTTGCGTGACTTTTTTGTGTTCTTCGTACCAGCAAAAATATATTTGAATCGTTGTTATATATTATTTTATTACCTTTATAAACTACTTCAGGTCGTTTGTCGATATATTTATTGAGAAATGTTATACTCCGGGCTTATATGTGAAGATTGATGAACAGTTTTTGACACTTCATGATAAAATGAAGTTTAAGATGCTTATTCCCATATTTACGAAAAGGAACTCACTCCACAAACTAACGCAGAATATTTTGTTAAGACACTCACCAAAGCAAGTTACGGATCGAATCGAATCGAAACTACCATGAATAATTGGTTTACATATATGAAACTAGCCAAAGATCTTTTGAAGCATTGGTACGTTGCGTGCAAATAAAAAAGAAATATCAGCCGACCTGGCTAACATAAAGGGAAGAAGAACTGGAACTTCTAATTTTGCTACGATAAGGAGCTTTCTTTGCTTTCGTATATACCTAAACCCAGCAAGTTGGGTTGCAATCTTCCTCCGTCATTCAATGACCTAGGTGAAGTCAACCTGGTCACTGGGAAGTCAAGTAAGACAGAGTTTTGCAATAAAACCAACGGTGGTGTTTACACATTAGAAGAAAAAAAACCATCTGTGGGGAGCATTAAATTGAAGTATGAACAGAATGCATGCAAAAAGTTCCTTTTTACAAAACTGCAAGCAATTTTGATACATTGTTATATCTATTTTTAAAATTTTTGCCGTTTTATAATACACGTTTTACTCAATTTGTGTGTAAGGCATAAAATAATCGAAACAAAAAAGGCCAAACATGAAGTAAGGTTTGTTTTATTGAATATAACCATAACAATTAGTTTTTGTTAAATAAATTTGTTTAAATAAACACTAATAAAACTACAAATAAATAGTTTGCTTCATAATTTGTTTCATATTCACTTATTCAAAGTTTGTGTTAGTCGATTCGACTAACAAACACCGTAGGCGTTACCTAAATAACGATGCCCGTCTAAGGCTAAATGTAACATATGTACATATATGCAACTGCAATTGTAATAAATATAATATTGTTATGTACCTATTGGAAAACCCTTTGCTTGGGAAATGCTTGCGCTACTTGTGTCCACTTGCTTTTAAACTAACAAATAGCCGCTGCTACGTAGCGTATAGCGCACAAAAATATAGTTGCAATTCGAGAAGATTGTGTAAAGAGTGTGTAGTGCAGTGCAGGACCAATAACGAGATACAAAAACGCAGCAGCAATCGCGCAAAGTAAAACAGCTTGGATTTATGTTTAAACTTTGGGTCACTTTGGCATTTTATTTATATGGATATACTGTAGTACTACATACAAAGGAAGTATTCGCGACGCTCTGTTTCGACTCGTAACTTGTAGTTATTCACAGAGGACAGCTTTCCCATGAAGTCCATGAAGTATCCATGAAATGCATTTTCTTGCTGTTCGCAAAAACACACTTTCTTTAATTAATGCGAAATTTATAGAGTTCGAGTTCGGACAACGTCGACGACAACGACAACGAAAATGAAAACGAAAACGAAAACGAAAACGAATGGTCAGTGCTATCAAATGAACTAAAGAGTCAGAACTTTTCAAATGCATTTTATTGCATCGTAGTGCTCAACAGTGCAAGGCTGACAACTGCAAAAAAAAAAAAAAAATATTCAAAAAAATGTATACATTCATAGTTGAACTCATAAAGATACACCGAGCTGCATATGTAGGCTGGCTATAAGCATTCATTGTCAGTTATCAAACAGTAGATACAGCTGATGGCACATCTGTTTTTTTTTTATTTTTCAATTTTCAAGCTTGCATCCCAGGACAGCACTTTCACCGGAACTGGCAGAAATACTTCGTTGCATTGGAAGTAATTTAAAAACACAACAAAGCTGCCGGAACAAAGTATATTCGCGCAGCACTCCTCAATACATGCCCCTCACAAGAGCATGGCTTTTTTTTTTTACACATTTCTAAGCAAATTTTTGGCGAAGATTAAACTTTTGCCTCAGCTTGGCTGGCTGCTATTCTAGTAACAATAACAAAGTACAAAAAAAAAAAAAACGATTATAAGATAATTCCCGAAACTATATAATAAGGCATCAAACATTTGTCCATGACTGCTGAAGCTCTGACAAACATACTAATTAAAAGCACCAGCATAAAACTAGATGCAACTATACGAAAGCCTGAAACTTCACTTAGGTTCCAAGTTCTTAAATCCAAAAGAAAATTAGCTGTACAATCTACTTATAAACATCAGTAAATTCAATAAAAATTCCAGATCTCATTGACTTTGCAATTACACGAAGAACATAGAATGGTCTACAAACTGCTGAATATCTTATAGATATGTTATCGGATAATTAATAGCAAACTGCTGACTATCCTCGATGCTGCCGGAGGGACTGGAGAAATGTTCCTAATTTCATTGCTTTTGGCGAGGATCAGATCGTAAAGTGAAGTGAAACTGTGACTTTGTTAAAAGGCGGACGAACTGCACATGCTGCCTTGAAATTGTCACTAAACATGCAAGTCAACGAAGCACCAACTTGCAACATCGCCAAAAACAGCGCAATGGCAAAAATTCTCCAGCTATGCAAATTGATTGTTTGGGACGAATGCACTATGGCCCACGAGAGGTCACTGGAGGCACTGGACAGAACGCTGAAAGATCTTCGTGACACAACCAAAATATTTCTGTCTGAGCCATGATACTGTTGTCCGGTCCAGTTATTCCCCGATCAACTATAGCTGACTAACTAAACGCGTGCTTAAATTAATCATCTAATTTGTGGCGGCGTGTGAAGAAACTCGAATATAACGACTAAAATGCGAGTGTTTTTGCAACAAGATCAAAGTGCAAATGTGTTTTCGAAGCAGTTGTTAGACATTGGAAATGGGAAAGTCGTAGTTGATACCGCGAACGGATTTATTACATTAAACACAGGTTTCACCGACTCGAAAGAGGAGCTTATTCAGCGTGTTTTTCCAGACATAGCGCAACAATTCAAAAACCATAATTGGCTAAATTAGGGAGCAATATTGGCGACGACAAAACAAAGATGTCGATGATCTCAATGCGACCATACAGAATTTTCTTCCGGGTCAGTTATTTTCCTTCAAATCAATCAGTCGACACAGTTATCAACCATGATAATGACGTAGTCAACTATCCCACAGAATTTTTGAATTCACTGGGATTGGCTGGACTAGTACAACCTCACAATTTGCTATTAAAAGTCGGTTCAGTTGTAATTATGTTGCGTAACATTAATCAACCTCGACTATGTAATGGAACGATACTGGCTGTGAAAAAGATAGTGAAAAAGATAGGTGATACGAAGTTCACCTGGTCAGCTAGTAATATATAGAAATATAGAAATACATATTATTATTTAACTGTCAGGTATGATGCAATGTGCAGCCAGCATACTGATGAGAGCTTGTAGCTAAGTTCGAAACACGTAATACGTTCTGCGGCTAAACATTTTTCTGTCCAATTAAAAGTTGTTCTTCTTGTCAATCACTTTGCATTGAGAAAAAATTATTTCAAAAATATTTCTCAATGTAAAATGAACTTGAGCCAGCTAAAATTCACATATTGATATATTCTGAAGAATTTTATACATCACATCAGGTTTTTGAGCAAATTTCTGCGGAAATGACCCTTAGCTTTTCCAAAAACTAAACCATGTTGACCTGTGTTATTGTCTCAAAGGCTTAATGCAAATGCTATTTGACGTCCAACTTCAAATAAATTTGCAAAAAAACATCGTATTTGAACTCTTAAATTAAAGGGTAAGAGTAGTACTAAATGATGTAATTGGAGAGACAGACCACAACAATTTGTTGCACCCTGTACATAACCTCAAAAGTAGAAAAAATCGCCGTTTTTCGGATACATAATCTCAAATACGGTAATATGTATTAAATAAACATCTACAGACTCGCAGACAGTTCGCTCGATGGCTGCCCTACTTCATTAGTTGTTATTGATTTAAAGACTAGTTACTTCGTTAGCCCATGGTAATGCATAAAAGTGCTACTGCGTCGAAAGAGAGAATAAAGTTGCAAGTAGTATAAAGATCATTTCCTTGCTCAATTCAGTTCCCAACGCTTGTGTGTACGCAAAATGTGTTTTTAGAATTTTAAACTTTAGAAAACCAGCTACTTTCTCTCACACTTTTTTAGAGTTATTTAAGTGCACTGAAAAAGTAAAGAAAACTTGAACTTCTAATAAATTACTGCCAAATCGTTGAATGCTTTATGATGTACTAACGAAATTGCTGAACCATTATCGTTAGCGAAGTGACTAGTGAACGATAATGCATAGTGCGGCAATTGAACACTTTCCTATGACAACTACATATTAAGTACGCCAGTCGATAGCATACAAACTAGATGAACGCGAAGCTATTAGTAGTTACCGG
The DNA here is from genome assembly GCA_035044765.1 of Leucophenga montana. NCBI lineage: Eukaryota > Metazoa > Arthropoda > Insecta > Diptera > Drosophilidae > Leucophenga > Leucophenga montana. The sequence goes on from JAWNNQ010001767.1 coordinate 280,480, forward strand.
GTGGCTAGCGAACTCTAGGAGAGCATCACACATTGTAAATATTAAGATAATAATTTAACTTACCTTGCATTCGCGCTAGGAGCAAAAGCAACGTGCAGCAAAGTGCCTGCAGCAGCTCCATATTTCATGCAGCCTGACGACTTATGTAGGTTCCGGCGTTAAACGTTCTGCAGTTGAAGTGTTTCGAAATAGAATTGAAGAGTTTGTAACTAAATTAATGCTACTTCTTAATTGATGGCCCCTGTTGGTGTTGCGCCTAAAGCTACGATGTGCTGCACTGTGTCTGAATTCAAAGCCAATGCATAATCTACGATGTATTTAAATAACGTTTTACAATCTGTAAAGAGTAAAAATAAAATTCAATATTAATGAAATAAACATAACCCACACACACACACACACACACACACACACACACACACACACACACACACACACACACACACACACACACACACACACACACACACACACACACACACACACACACACACACACACACACACACACACTCACACTCACACACACACACACACACACACACACACACACACACACACACACACACACACAGACACAGAAAGTTTTGGTTTCAAATTGAAATAAATGCAAGGATTCTGTGTATAAAAATTTTCAATGCAACAGATGAGGCCTCGTAGCTAAGCACAAAACAGTTTTGTTCATAGTTCTTATCAAACTTTGTGAATAAAAGTTATTATTATTGTTCTCTGTTTTACATTGAAAGATAATATAGATGCATATTACTGATTGTGTTAGAGCTTGTCATTGATTCACCAGCGTTCTGATAAGATATTTTGATAATTTTACATTGCTGCTACATGAAGCCTCCATGCTTCACGCGATACCTCTTGCAATTTGAAAAATAACAAATAACAAAATTTTAAAAGATTTAAAAGATCAAACAAACTAGAAGATTTTACTAAATATTATTTTGCTCGCTGTATTGTTACTTGATTAGAATGAAAACCAACATCCGGTGGAATCCAAAACTATATGACAAATTTGTTAATACCAAATGCAGTTCGTGTTCCTACCCTTCGAATATCATGTTTTATCATGGTGTAACCACAACAGATTACACCATGATAAATTATGTTGATTAATGATGTTCGAAATTGTCCTTAAACTTGTCTGCTTCTTTTCTAATTCGTATGGGCATACTATATCTGTGTCTAGTATATTTAGAGATGCTCTCTTGAAGCAGTCGTTCGCCCTAAAAAAAATTTTAGTTTCTTTGCTGGCCCTGATAATATCCATTCTTGTATTCTTAAACCGTGCGCCGATTCGTTGTGTGGTTCCTTGCTTCATTTATTTAAACTATCTCTAAAGTACCTGCGATCTGAAAGGAAACATTGATTATCCTTTTGCACCATTACATCTCTTAGTTTTGTGGCTTTTCGAAATTATTTGCAGAAATTATCAGAGAACAATTTTGCAATTTTCTTGCAAGTCACTGTTGGCTATGGCTTTCTTAAAAGTAGTTCTGTCTCTGCTAACTCACTGGACTACTCACATTCCTGACCAACAAAAGTTTTACCAATGGTTTTCAAAGCATTTTACTGTGTAAATCAGTACGAGTATATATAATAAAATATTTAATAAGCATAGCTGTCTAGGTTTCCCATGTCTTTTCGACAATGGATATCGTCCTATTTAGGAAAGAATGCCGTACTCAAAGTGTTTTGTTTTCCAATATGCTATCTAAGAAAATCTAAGAAATGTTATCGGATGTACTGTAGAGTAGTCATCTGGGACCAATACTTTTAGTTTTATTTATAAACGGTCTTACTTCACATTAATGTACGCCGATGATGCAAAGATATATACACTTTTTGAGCCTAAACTCTCTTTTAATGCCCATATAGACCATATAACAATCAAAGCTATGGTGTTGTTAGGATGTCTTAAACGATGTTCTAAAGATTTTGATGATACCTACAGTACCAAGCTATTATTTACATCTTTGCTACGATCTACGCTTGAGTATGCCCCTTGTGTTTGAAGCACACAATTTGACAAGTTTTAGCTATAGGTATATACAATTATATAATATTATATTTAAGAGAAAACCCAAACCCATTCGTTATAGCTCAGCGACCATTTGATGCAGATGAATAACCTTAGGACATACATATGTAAAGCGCTAACAAAACCACCTCCCCCTTTTTAAAAGAACCACAAAATTAGTTATATATTATAAACTACTGAACACAACTGGATGACATTTGGTACAAATGTAAAGCGTACTGGTAGAAATTAGTTAAAATTGGGCAGTGCCATTCCTCCTATTTATATCTGAGTAACTTCTAGCGCAGAAGTATGAGAATTGGTATATATATGTAAAGGACATCGTGAAAAATAAGATATACTGCCTTGTACCTTAATATAAAAACAAGAGGGTACGTAGCAATGCACGCCGGGTACGCTAGTACATGTATGTATATTATACGGCGTTACGTCATCCACTATTTAAGAGAAAATCCAAATTCGTTCATTCTCATTAACTATTGAACGCAGCTGGATGAAATTTGTTTCATAAGTAAAAGGTGTCACGCTCCCATATAAGAGAAATAGCAAAATCGTCTATTATACAGAGAGATGAAGCATAAGTAAAACAGTAAACTTAGTACTTACTTAAGTGGCCCTACAACCGTCTATCGCTCACGGCCGCACGTAAGAAAGCGCACCAAATACCCCAGTAGACAGAATCGAAAAACTGTGTCTGCCCACTATTCTCACTATGATTTTAACATGCATTTTGGTCCACTAAATACGAAAACACACACTTTTTTAATTCTTCAGAGTGGTTCCGATATTTTTGAGTATATTTCTAGTTGTATTTGATCGATTTGGTGAAACCAGCACTCAAATCAAAGCGTGTAATACTACACTTTTAATTTCTTTCACCTAAAGAACAAGCTGCAATTTATGAAAATCCATGGATAAATGGCGAAATTATGAATTTTTAAGTGGAAATTAAATGTCTTTTAGTTAGTTAGTGCCAACCCTGTGAAGGTAGGTATACTGTTTAGCCAGGAATTGAGTTTCTTAAGTGTCAAAATGTACATATATAACTTAGCGAAGGACATCACAGTGATCCAAAACCGTATACATACACTCATAAAAAAAAAATTCACGATTTCCGTACTTGCAGTGATCCTTAGCGGTATTAATAGTATGTTGAGTACGGATTTTCTTAAACGAAGTACAAAATGCTTGGTTCAAGAACTTTTTTTTTTAAACCCCGAAATTCTTAAATTCCGTAACTCTTTAATTCAAGCTCTTCTGAGCTTGATTTAAGGAAAAATTTGATTGAATTGCGTACAAAAGGGCTCAAAAAATTTAAAAAAAAAAAAAAAAAAATTATGTTTTGTATTTGATTCTTTTTTTGTTTTTTAACTGATCGAGAAATTAGAAATTTAACTGATCGAGTTCTTAGAAAATATTTATGCCATAAATGTGTGGTAAATGGTTTACAACTCGCATAAATATTGTAAATATGATCTTCAAACTTGAGCCGTTCGAAAGGTCTCTAGCTAAGAGCCTAGATCCTAGCAGAGTGATAATGCTTTCGTTTAAATAATGCTTACGTCTTCATGGTGAAGTTCAGCATGATAGTCAATACACACACCAAAAGTTTGCGTTTTAAAAAGTCGCTGCGACGACATCTATCGACAGACTACGACAACAGTAAACTGAAAACATACTCACCACAATCGCATCGCTCTAGCAAGGCCTCGAACCACTGTTCCCAGTCTGCAGATGAATGGAGTGAAGCCAAGATTGAGACACTCAAATATTAAAGCATACTTTCAAGCAGTGCATAACTCACTACCGGGGTTTTTTTTTAAGTTTAAATATGCCAAATACTCCTGGCAATGCTGATGCACAGCGGTGATCTCAGCGGTGAAGCAGTTTCGCTGGACTGCACGTGGTGCCATATAATGATGGCTATAAGAACCATGCACAGTGTTTCAAAACCAAATTGCCATGGACAAAATTCGATTTTTTTTTTTTAAATATAACTTTTTTTTTAGCTTAATCGATCATTTAAATCCATAAAATAAGCTAGGCTGCTAAGAAATATTTACAATTTTAAGTTCTACATAAAGAAGAAGAAGAAGAAGAAGAATAACGCTGGTAGAACTCAATGCATTGCCAAATTATTTGGGCACGTACCCGTTTCAGATCATTTTGATTGTAGACTTAATTTACTAAATGAAACTATTGGCGAAGAAAATGTTCAAGATATCTTTTTACATTAATTTCGGTCTTCCGGAAAATTTCAGAAGGCCGAAGTTATGGACAAAGTACAATACTTCTCGCAAGTTCTTTATGAACAAAACGAGTATTGCAGAGCAATACTACTCCTGAAGAAGCGAATGTCTATTTACCCGAAGAAGCATTGGCTCTGTTTTTTGAATTTAAGGCATACAAAACATCACTATATAAAACTTAGGCAGAAAGCGTTACAAAAACGTTCCAATTTATACCCGCCTTATCATGTTCTACTTTTCAAAAAAATCTTGCTATCCGCCATTAGAAGCAAACATAATTTCTTCAACTTCAGTCCCTGTTAGACCACACAGCAGAACGACTTATTATATTATTATACAACAGTCGTTAGCAGAATATGGAACTTTTAAAGCCACTCTTTATTGCAGATGGAGTTGCGATGGATCATCGTGCCAAAAACAATATAAACCGGCATTGTGTGAAAATGTGTCGGATTCCTCGATGTTTCTTATTTACCTTGTGCCTCTCTGATTAGGAAGACCATTGAATGTTTGAAGAGCCATCAACAAGCGCCAATTCAGATCCATCGTCTTCAAAATACTGTAGGCCAGCTAGATTTATATGCGAAAAGGAGTCTGCAGAGCTCGTTAAGAGAGAGAGTTAAATGACATTAAATCGCAAATTAAACAGCTACAGTCACATGTTCTACAAAATTAACGGACAGCCTATAGAAATTGTTTATAATCTTCAATTAACAATGATCGATGGAAAAGTTGACTGACACAATGGCAAATCCTTCCTGCATGATTTCTAAGCAGACACCAAGCCAATTAAGCAAAAAATGCTTGACAACTCCCGACCACTGCGAGGCTTACGAGTTGGAAATTTCTTCACTTCGTACTAGCATAAGGTTTATGGAGCATTTACTCAAAATCAGCAATGGGTTAGACTTTGGACCAACTAGTACCAGAAGAGAGGAGAAGAACAAACAGAAAAGAAGCTTAAAGAAAAACCATGTTCCAGACAAGTTTAGAAAAATAGTGTTAATAATAGATGAGGTCAACTCCAATGATGGAAATACCACTCGTAGATTTTTTTCTAACCCAGAGTTGACCAGCGAGATTACAGATTTAAAATTGTATTACCAGTTCTTTCTTGCCGTAAGCCTATTGATGAAAACAAATTTGAAGAATATGCTCAACGAAACGCTGAACTATACAATGAGAAATACCCTTGGAGAAACATGTCCCCAACAGTTCACAAAATGTTACACCATGGCAAGGATATTAACCAAAAAATGTGATTTCCACTAGAAGAGCTGTCTGAGGAAGCACAGAAATAAAGACTACAGATATTATTGCGAACATAACACAAGAAAAAATTTCGAGAAATGCCGCAAATGATCTTTTTAATCAGTGATCAGTGAAATTCGGATTCTATTGTTATGGATAATGAAGCAGAGGATTTATTAGTCAAAAATTCGCAGGATACGAGTATGTATCTTTCAACTACTTTTGAATTGCATTAAAAAAATCTGAATTCGAACTCGGCATAGATCCATCACATACGCACTTAGAGATATTTGAGGTTATGTACACGAAACATGGATATTTTAGCTGTTTCTGAGATTATATATATATATATATATATATATATATATATATATATATATATATATATATATATATATATATATATATATATATATATATATATATATATATATATATATATATATATATATCAATTTGACCCACTCCATCATGTAATACTACTCTTCTTCTTCAAAATGGTACCATACAATGTTTGTTTTTAAAGTTATGATTATTTTAAGTTGACGTGAAGCAATACATCAGATAGAAGGATTTGTTGAACTCAGTGTATGCATTAAATCTCAACCCGCTCGCTTAAAATGGGCACAACTTTTGAAATACGACATCCGACGACACCATCCGATTGTTCATTTTAAAGCGAATGAATAGTACTATGTGATATGTATGTAGATTATTAAAAATATTTTGTTCAGCCTGTTTCTAACCTTAAGAATATACAAAAGAACAATTTTTCTTGTACATAACCTCATATATCTTTAAACTCTGACGTGTTGCTGAAATTGTGAGCTCTAATTAAGTTTCTGCGCAAAAATATACTTTGGAAATAACACTCAGATGCCAATAACAGGTACTTGCAGGTCTTACATGTATATGGCATGTCAAATTTTTTACAAAATTATTACTTTGGCGCTCTATAACGCCGGTATCAATTTATTATTTATTATTAATTAACAACAAAACCTCTAACACTGTAAGCAATTCCTAATCAAACAAAAAAAGCAGACCTTCAAAATCTTAAATGGTTCAAAAGTTACACAATTTTGTTCAACGTAAAACGTTTTTGCACCACTGTGCAAAGCAGCTAAACTTTGACGGAGAAGTAGCAACTTTTCCACGGAAATTGTGCAGTTAAGATTAAATATAGACACCGATCGTAGAGAGGTACGTACATACGTACACTGGTAGAGCAACATTAATTTATATGCTTGCCTTTTAAAACTGGCGCAGCTCAAGCATTACAAATCGATGAAAATGTGTTAGAAGGAGAAAACAAAATTGCGTTATGTACTCCAGCTTGCCAACCATTACAATTGCTAATAAGCCGAGCTAGCGCACCACATTTGTACGGTATTTAAAATGTATTATAGTAAGATGCAGGATGTTGCGATATGGTTGACATAATGTATAAATACGGCGGAAGCAGCAGAAAGTTGGCACGGCACTGTGATCACATGCCGCTCATAATATCAATTAACCTGACAGCGCACACTCCTTCAAGCAAGTTCAAACTACTGACTGCCCTACTACAAGCTAAAGCGATCCGGAATAATTCATTGTTAAATATGTCCGCAAAACACTAAGTGAGCTGCATCCACCGTCTGTATAATCAGCTGTGGCTGCAGCCATAATATGCTGCATAAGTTCTTCCTAAACAATCTTTCTTACTCAATTATTTGGCACTACAATCATTTATAGGATGGCGCATCAGTGCGCCTCGTACCGGTAGTTGTTAATTCCAAGTTTGCGGAGGTTGCGTCCGACTTGGTATGCTCGATCGCTCTCTTTAACGTTGTTCCGGGCGCAGCCATCGTAACCGTGGCTTGCTCTCTTTATTCACTGCTAAAAGTTTTGCGCTGGCGCAAACCAAATCCAGCGCAGACAACCTTAGCTAAAGCGACTTGCTTTCAGAGGCTAACCCGGCGCTACATGTCCAAACGTACGTTTGTGAGCTGCATCAGCCGTTTGGCCATACACAAGTGAAAGGCTACCATGCCCAAACCAATCTCTACTAATGTGTAGCTCTGTGGAGCTCCCCTAATCAAATTATTAAAAATTTAACAATTCAATTCTGCACAATAAACTTATATTATATTTCTTTAATTTTTATTCACACACACATAGTTTTATTTTGTTGCATTCGTTGCTTGTAACAGCCACATCCTTATCATCTTGTAAATTATGTTGTCCGAGTTGCACGTCTATTGCATGTCATCCTGCTCGTCTTGTGGTGGTAGATGGTTTACCACAAAGTTGATCATAGCGAGAAACAATTCCCCAAAACGATCGGCGAGAATCTAAGCGCAAGCAAATGCCGATTTTTAGCAAAATGGAATAGATAATATGTATATTGTTATTATAGTTTAACGCAAGTCTGATTGTTAGCCAAATAGTTGTTACCACTTGTTCGATTGGAACAGCGTTATGCTGAGGAACAGCATCTGCTGGCACTTCTTGCACTTCCGGCAGAAGTTCCTCCGGCAGCTGCAATTCTTCGTCCGGTATGAAATCGTCTTTCATTTTCGTTTTAATTGTATTTTTTTTTTTTTCAGTTTAATTTGTTTTGTTGTTTCACGAATTTACGGCAGGAGCGAGTGCTGATTAGAGATGAGCAGTGCTAGATATAAATCAATGCTTCGCTACAATATATGAGTACTTTTTGCAACGATATTCAATCCCCGATATATATCGATGCACTAATTCGTTAATTCGTTGAATGTATGTGAAATACGTATTGAAGAATTTATGTACAAATTAAACCAACATAAATATTCAAATGCCGCCAATAATTTTCAAACGTTGGCGACATTTTAAAAAGGAAAGAAGACTCATTAACTGTAAAGTTGCTCATCAATGAAACATTTTGAGAAACATGGAATTAAGCAGCAGTAAGTCGCAGCATGTGATTTTAAGCTTGTATAAAACATAATGTCTGCATTGACCCAAGTACTATTTACTAATTTCTGTAATACGCAATGTACAGAACAAATGATGACGGGGAGATAGAGTAAAGTGCATATTTAACTGGTTCAACATAATCAATCTGCTATAAAACATGTTTCGATATTCGGCAGCATGTGACATGGTCCTTAATTTCGCTAAAAAGTGATCTGCTTTAGGAATGGATTGAAATGAAGTCGGCTTTTCTAAAGTAATGTGCCATTTCATTGTGCAAAATTTGACGTTTTCATACGTATTAAGACAATAAGACAACATTGTGAATAGGCTTAAGAAAACAACAATTCGAAGCTTATTTAATTCAAGCGATTAATATGAACTCCAGATAACATACATTTGCTAATTACCATCAATTTTTGGAGTTGGTGAATTGGATTTTTTGTTTTTTGTTTTTTTTTTCTATACTGAGACCAGTACGGCGTTTTGTTTTTTTTTTTGTCACTTAAAAAGTTGTTTTATTTATTTTTATTTGCTGCTGGACGCACTTGTTCTATGGCTTAGTAGATGGACAACCCCGAGAAATCTTCGCACATAAACATCTGGCAATAAATCTATTGGAAAACAGCAGACTTAAGCGTCATCATCCTCTTGACCACTCATTCAGTGCTCAAGACTTATACTACTCAATTAAAATAGTTATTTAAAGCTTAATACAACCATAAAATTTAATAGTTTTCTCTCTATATATAGGAAGAGATTTCAAATAAAATATATATTACTTATATCCTGTTCTCATTATCTATGGTTTTGTGCTAAATATCTCAATATGTTTCTACTACTTATAAATGATCGATTATTTTGAGAAATGTACGTATATTTGTATGCAAAATGTTGCGCATGTATCCCTTTGACCGAAGGCCATTTTGTCAATTTGTAACCTAAGCTGAATAATGCATAATCGGAAGGAACATGCGCGGAAAGGCAGTCAAAAGGATGTAAAAAGTAAATATTGGTAGAGAAATGGTGTGAGAATAGAATAGACAAAAACAGACGTAACATGCTAATGGGCACATTTGTATATGTGTGCCTGTGTGTGTGTGTGTGTTTGCAAAAATGTCCTTTGACATCGACACGTTTACATAAAGCAGATAATAAGGCACTTAGCATGCACTCACCGCTGTTGCTTTATAGCAAATCGGCTGAATGGTATGAGTATATAAGAGCTGAACTAAAACAGAGTGAGAGAGAGCGCTCACAAAAGGACGAACAAAACAAAAAAAAACAAAAAAAATTAAAAAGTAAAAAGTAAAAAGTAAAAAGTAAAGTGAAAAATCGAAGCATATGCAATAAGGACGTGCAAAATAAGAATACGATTTGAACATAAGTAGTACAACAACAAGTTCAAATCCGCAATAAAGAGCCAAGGCAACAACGATATAAACCCCTAAAATGAGTGAACAGCCATTAAAGGACGAAACAACAAGAAGAGGAAGAGAAAGAACAAGAAAAATAGCCACGCCATTTATGTCAGCGCAAATCAAGCGTTACGCTTTTAGACATTCAGCCTTAATTTACATTTTATGTCATGTCATAAGAACGTAATTGAAAATGTTTCGCTAAAAAGCAGCAGCGGCAGCGGCAGCAGCAACGCGAGACACACGCCACATTGCCACCGCCATTGTCACCTTCTCAGGCCGACACCAATTCAATTCAATTCAATTCAATACACTGAACTCTCAACTCTCTCCAACAGCAACAGCAACACCAACAGCCATTCCATTGCATGCACGTCCTGTCGCAATCCTGTCGGCAACAGAGCGTCACCATTGCCACTTAATATGGCTTCAATTGCAGCTTAGGCATCTTAAACTTGTACGGCTCTTTGCTGCCTTGCTGCACCACGCGAGGGTAGTTCAGTATGTTCTTAAAAAAAAAACAAAAAAAAAACCCACGACGAAATATTAAGAATATGCAGCCGAAGTTTCTCCGAGCGTTGCTCCAAACACGTTGTCAAAATTCTGATTGACGATTTCAACGCTAAAATTGCAAAGTATCATTTAACCTACACGATGTCACGATCTTCTCCAGTAATAGAGAGAGATGCTAACAACAACTTCACTGCAGTTCGGAACATGGTAATCAGTAGCACCAGATTTCTACAGCTTAATATCCACAACGCTACTTGACGCAATTCCGAATTGATTGACAGATGATACACATCAAGCGTATACGAGGTCCTAACATCAACACAAACCACTACATTGTCGCATTCAAAGTATGCACTAGGCGCAGCGTGATGCACACCATACATCCCAATGCAATCACATACAGACCGCCTTTTCAGCCAGACACTCTCAACTGTTCTGGGAATCCTCCGAGGCTTCTGAAGATATTTGTCAACAGTGGAGATATATTTCACGGTTGCCAAGGAGTTCATTGGCTACACCAGACCTTTGACGCATGTGTATGCCCAATGATTAGCATCTCAGTGTTCTTTACCGTATTTCCAAGCAACGATATCCCCACTGTCTGGAATAATTCGCCTTTCAATTGAATATAAAATTCTGTGATGTGTAAACTAGATTCAAATCAAAAAGGTCGATCAGTGACCACTTTTACACACTACGAGCATTTCTAAAGAAAACCCGTGAGTAGAGGGTCTGTGCATATGTATAATTTCAAATTAAATGTTGTAGAAAACTGAGTCCATGCGGGAACAGAGATAAATAGAAACAACAACGTCAGCCTTGTTTCAGGCGAGGATTCACGCATGCTAATCTATGCTACTTTGTGCTCAGAAAGTAAATTATTTGTATAGAGGACTACTCTCCCGAAGTAGAAAGTTAATAAACTATAAGTGGTTGATAGTACCGGTGCTATTGTATAGCACAGAAGTGTGGAACATGACAACACTATATATATGCGTTTTTTGTTACTGCTCGAGAGTAAGAATCTTCGTACGATTTTTGGATCTTAGCTGTACAAGCATATTTACTTAATTTGATTAAAAGTTTATTAAACTACCCTACAAAATTGTCAGCAGTATTAGTCTAGTACAAGTAGTCAGCTCGTTGTTACTGCAAATATATAATTACACGAACAAAGTTTAAATAAAAATGCAATTCATTTACAGTCTAAATTGCATTCGACTTTGCTACTCCAATTGCTCCTTACTAATTATTTTGCATTTGATGTTATTTTTATTTAAGGCGTTTGTTTTAGTGCTGGTGTTGTCCTTGTTATTGTCATAAATTTGGATCTTGTTTTGCACCCTGCACACGTGTATTTTTAAAGCAGTATTTTTGCTTTGTAATGGAGTTGTTGGAATACTCTACAAAATATGAGTAAGTATATATACAACTGCAATATAAACAATATTCATCTCCACGTTCTGAGTGCATAGATATTAGAAACTATGAAGGTTCTTAGATATGCGTGCCTTTTAGCTGACTCGAGGTTATTTATAAATTTATAACATTTCCTACAATTGTGTACAATAACTGAATTTGGTTTAGCTACGGCGGCAATTGTTTCGGCTTCAGTTACGAATATGGTACAACTAGAACCAACCCCCCCCTCCCCGAACCAGAATTTATGCTCAGTACAAAAGTTTTTTCCATTTTTTATTTTAAGTAGAATACATTTAGAACAATATTATCTTCTACTTGCATACAGCGCGCGTTACCAATTAAATATGTAGAGTATTATATAGTCGGATACCAGAACTATTGCATTTGTTTTTTTAATAGTATTCATCTATATCCGTTTGCTTGACACTTTTCGCTAGGCAAAGGTCAACTGTGCCATGATTGCAATTGATGGTTTTCGCTATTTTAGTCAATGGAAATTATTGTTCAGTCAGGAAATGCATTTTTTGCCTGACTTGAGTCACTTTTCATAGGTACACCTTACACTCCGTATAAATAATAATTATATGCACATATTTTTCCTATTTCATTAAACAATGCTTGCTTTTAGCGCAGCTCTTCCTTTTAACAGTCCAACTTTAATATTTCTTTTAACAAGAATTTCTGTAGGGTATCGTTTAGACAAGCTTCTATTGCTCTATGTAGGTGTTCCGCAAAACTTCATTAACCAAATCACAATTCTTAGTCGTTCCTCCAATTTCTTTCAGCTTGTTTTCAGCTATTTAAATATTAGCATAGCAAGTTGGCATGTCTCAAATTCTGTAATAATTTAATTTAACCATTTCACAAACAAAAGCTCGGTGAATTAAGGACAACCGCAAAGTAACTAAAAGAAATTCATAGCACAACTACGAATTGCAATTCGTTTACTTGGAAGAGTTTTGCAGTAGAAATCTGATTATCAGCATTTATTTAAGAGCGTGGCAAACACACTTTACATATTTCGAGCAGATCGCACCTCTCTGCTAGCTAAGAGTACTTTAGCCACAGAGTCTCATAATCATTAAAGAAATAATATTAAATTTATCATCCTTCGTGTGCTTGAGTTTTTCGAAATAAACTGCCAAAGAAGCTATTATGCGACTACTTAAAAATAGAAACTATTCATGGCCAGTTTCGACTTAACTTCTGAAAGAATTCACTGGCATGTGAAGCTGTATAATTTTCTTTAGAAATTTCTTAAGCCTTCGATTCCAGCATTAACACAGCAATCCTTTTTTGCCTCAAAGTCTCCAAATTTTCATGTATAAAATTTCGTTTTTTGCAGCGAAAGAGATTTCTGTATCATGCCCGATTGTGTCATTTTGTGAATTACGGAATTATCCCGAATTTAGTGAAACGATACTATACAATAAACAATTGCCATCTCTCGCTCAATTCGAAGCCCTGTACTATATCATATGCACAAGTGCAAACGGCAGCACAATAGCAATTCGACCAATAACCGTTAGTTCCGGTAGTGAATGAAGATTTTTGCATTTTTTATCGTTTCCTGTTTTGATTACACTTTTTTGCAAATGGCTGAACGTTCTTTCCGTTGTGTGTCTCGTCTGTGTACAGTTGGTAATAGTTCTGAATAGTTGTGAAAAATTTGAATTCAATTATCCAAAATGAATGTGGACGCATTTAAAAAGGTTTTACGTACCCAAGTACATGTAAATGGAGAATTGACACTGGTAAGTAAAGAGTGGTGAATTTATCTGTACCAAAACTTCGCCGATGACAATGTTTGATCAAGTTTTAAACCGGGCTTTAATATATTCTAATTTTTTTTTTTTTTTTATTTACAATTTCTATATTTAAATGATTAAGTGAACAGAATAGAAGGAAATTGTGTAATTGTTCCCTATAAATATGTTAGCGCATAAAATTTTTAGGTTTTCTATTGCCAAATGTAATCAATTTTATGTATTTCTCCACGTTTACAATATGATTATACTCATACACATCATTTACTTATTATATTACTCATACATACAGTCAGTCATACGAGTATATGTATAAATTTGTACATAGGCCGGCATACTCAACCCAACAACAAATGAATCATTCTAAAAATGTGTATATGTGTATATTGCAGTACACTCACGCAGCTACTTTATACGCTTCACATGTGTTGCGAATTTATAATAATTTTATTACAGACTTTGTAATAAAATTAAAGTATATAAATATATTTTTGAAGAGCTTGCCGAAACGTATCGAACCAGCCATGTCCCTCTGTCCACTGTCTGTGTGAATAGAAACTAGTTCCTCAGTTTTTACGTTATCGGAATAAAATCAAGCATGAAGTTTTTCTATGTTTCTAAGCTAAACATATGTTAAAGACAATATCATAAATATTCTATGTATTGTTGACTTCTTATGGACGGAAGCTTCACATACATGCACAATTTTGGAGATAATTTCAATAAAAATCAACCACACACTTATTGCTTTTTAATAGAAAAAACTTTCTGATTTCTGGAGCTCACTTTAAAAGTGCAATGAAGCTTCAAACAATCAGCAATAGCAGTAAAGCACTTGATTGTTTAGAAGCTTGTGTAGAGTATTGAAACTTCGGTGCAACCGAAGGTAACATTTTCGCTTGTTTGTGTATGCGCTTTTTTTTGTGTTCTCTAGTCTAAATACATAAAAATTTTTTAGTTATGATATACTTCGACGGTGAAAATGTATCGATCATATGTTTAAATAGCAGATTTTTGCATCATTGAAGTTTTATCGTTGCTTTCAGTAACAAAAGTTGTGGCCGATATTCATTCATGTGTAGTCAAAAAAAAACAGGCCGCTTTAGCCAAAAACTATTACATATGTATATCCAGTACTAGGTGGCTTTTCTCTTGTCTACTTGCTACAAGCTTTGCTAGTGACACAGTTTGCAAATGAAATGGTATCTCCAAAACATGCCATTTGAATCTCTCAATTGCTTCTTCAGACGATACAAATTTTGGACCATGCAACTTAAATTTAACCAATAAAAAGAAATCTTTGGGTACAAAATCAGGATTGTGAGCCGCATGAACGGTCAATTTGATTTCTCTTAGAAGAACCATACACCAATATTTTTCACCTTCTTGTATCGTATCTTCAACGTTCTTGTATCTTCAACGTTCTTGTATCGTACTTTTTGAACATTTCTTTCCACCAATTTACACCATTCTTTTCTTGCTCAACCTTTAAATTATGCATACTTCAAATGCTCATGTTATATTTTGGGTATGATTGGAACGTGAATTTCTAGGCATGCCTCAATCTCACAGTTTGTCACATGGTTTGTAACACACCTTTTAGTCTGAAATTTGTACGTTTTTCCCATTTTGTCGAATGAGTAACTAAAGAGCGAGTTTTTTTCAAACTTTGCATATTCTACACTTTGAACAAAATTCAATGCCAATTTCTGTTCAATATTAAATTTTTTACCACGGTTTTTACCACGGTTTTTACCACGGTTTTTACCACGGTTTTTACCACTGTTTTTACCACGGTTTTTACCACGGTTTTTACCACGATTTCTTAACGTAGATTTTCCTTGAATATAACTCTCATCCGTTGATAATTCATGATGAAATTTTACACTATTTAACACTGAACTGACAAAAAATTTGAAATTGAAAATATTTTTAAATATAAATTTTTTCCAGTCATATTTTCCAGTCGTATTGATCGTTCCCATAATTGTTCCATTCATAAATATTGTATAACAAGACTGCTTAGTACAGCCTTCTCGTATATCCAATAGAACTGTCATCACTTTCAGATAAGATAAGTTCTGCCTTTAACATTACAAACGAGTTCTTGAAATACGCCAATTGAGAATTTTATTTGCTTGGAAAATTTCAAAAACTTCATTTGTTTGATTTTGATGAACTAAAGATCTTTTTATTGACAATTGAATAATATTTTTTAAAACTATTGCTAAAAAATTGCATGCTGAATATAATATATATTAAATGATGCTCAAAGTTTAAACAAATGTATAAAAAGAGTAAAACTAGAAGACTTTTTTATAAAACATATTTATGTAAACAGCATTCCAACTCCTAACTTTTTAATAGAAGTTAAGCTTCACGTTTGTCTAAATACGTCTAGACGTAGCACATACGCTGCACTGGGAATGACACCAACTTACACCTTTTATAAGTTTTTTTTTTCACACTCGTCATCAGTAGCACTGCTGACGCAATTCTGTTGAGTAAAAAATTCGGTTACAATTTCAATTAAGTTCCATAATTCTACTTATGTATTCTGCAATAAGCCGTGAATATCTTCTGTAAGCATATGCGCAAAAACTTCACCTTCAATTAAGATCTCAGCAAATTTGGCTTCGCTCGATACGTCGGCTTGTTCTGCTGATGGTCAAAATGTATTCCAAGTTGCATTTAATATTAACTCTTTTATTCGTAGCTGCATTTTATGTTGACTTTTTCAGCTACTCTATAGTTAGCGATATTATTTGAATGCAGTTTTTGATGGAAAACTCTTTAAACTCAATCAAATTCAAAATCCACCGCAAAGAACTCCGTATATACGAAGTTTTGAAGTTGTAAAGTATGCCTTGAAATATTGGCATCAATAACCAAAAAACACCCAATGAATTTCCTTGGCATCACCCAGTGTAACCCAGAACAAGTGCACAGAGTTTTCCAACATATTCTTAAGGCCTATGAGAATAAGCAATATCGCTCTGCTGTTTTTCTTGATGTACAGCAGCCTTTGATAGAGTCTGGATTGAAGGCCTTCTATACAAAATTTAATCAATTTTGCCTACATTGCAGTTCCTTCTTTTGAAATCGTACTTGCTTAACCGTGCCTTCACAGTCGAGGTGAGAGATGAGCGCTCAGGGATCCGTCGCATGCTTCTGGCTACATATGCTGTTCACTGTTTACAGAAAGCTTCCACTAACATTCAAAACTACCTTCTAGATTTTCAACGTTGCCCCAACTGCTGGAATATAAAACTCAATAGTGAAAAATCTAGCAACCAAAATTATCTTTGCTTCTAAAGTAATAGAGTTTCTCTTAAGCAGAGGCCTATCTTTCTTCGCTAATATATTCTAAAATTAGAAAACCTATAAACAATCATATATTTATCTCCGATATCGTGTTAAAGCGGAGCAGTGCTATGTGACCTCTACCTCTACTTAAAGATTTTTATCAACACTTTTATTTTTGCCAACACTTTGAGCGATTTCGAGTTTTTCTAATTAGTAGGTTTTTCAATTCTTATTAGTTTTTATTAGTATTTATTTATCTTTTTGGTACATTTTTTATAATTCTGGGCAGCACTTGCCATGATCGAGTTGACTGGTTCGATTGTAATACAATAGACCGATCGACAGATACACATTTTTGGGCATCGTTATCGATAGACAAAATAACAACGAGTAGGAGAAGGAGAAGGAGAAGGAGAAGAAGAAGAAGAAGAAGAAGAAGAAGAAGAAGATGAAGCAGGTCACAGCTGCTGCAAAACAAAATCGAATTGCAAATACATAAATTAATAAATAAATTGGCAAATATTTGTGTGTGTGTGTGTGTGTGTGTGTGTATATATATATAGAAACCATATTAATATACTCGTACACACATTAGAATCATGTGAGAGTTACGGAGTTACCTGTTTTTGTGTATGCGACGCTGTGTGTGCTGTCTTTTTTGTGGTTCTTAATTCAACTCGTCTGCGTCTGTCGCGGAAAAAGTGATACAGACATATGTACATGTATACCATAAGAAGTTTAGTTTCTTTTAGTTTTGCTTAGAATTTGATTTATTTTTCTTCTTTTTTGTTGTTGAATAATCTAAAACGTTGTCGTTTCATTTGCAAAAATTGAGAAGTTGTTTTTCTATTCCCGCCGAAAAATCAGCAGGAACACCAACAGCAGCAGCGCAGAAAAGAAGCAGCTACAACAACAAATTCGATCCGCGTATTTTAAGTGAGTTGGACTCTCATTGATTTGCATTTGTATTTTCATATTTATTTGATATTCCCTCGGCATACCATTAATATAAATATCATTCACATATTATGTGAAATGATATTTTTCGTTTATTTTTTAAGTTTGTAATGCATTAAATAAGACATCGTTGGCCACTTAAAGTATATATGTATGCAAATACATACATACACACATACATACATACGTACACACATACATACATACATACATACATACATACACACATACATACATACATACATACATACATACATACATACATACATACATACATACATACATACATACATACATACATACATACATACATACATACATACATATTATATTCTTGATCAGCTCGTTGAGACATTAGTTGCTGCATATTTTTTTATATAAATTTTTTTAATATGTACCTGGCTCAAAGCCGACACTTAAGCTACTCCATTCGTTATCAAGTTTATTGAGTATTCATATTGATATGCCACGCCAATTTATTTAGATAGCGCCCATACAAAACCACCACACACTTTAGTGTTTTTGTATAATAATAAAAAAAAAAACAAGAAAAAGCGTTAAATTCAGTTGAACCGAAGCTCTAATACCATTCACACGAAACTTTAGATAGTATTGTAATACATAAAAGTGGGGGTTTAAATAGGGGCTACCCCAAAAAGTAAGTGGTAGATGTGTAAGATGCCGCCATATCGAATTTCAAGTTGATATTGACCTAATATTGACCTTAATAAAAAAGTTTCTCTTACAAAAAGTCAAAAGTGGACCATTGGTTTGTATGGGAGCTACCCCAAATAGTGTATATGTCAAGCATCCGTCTACTTTAAGTTACTATATCAATTATTAAGTTCATATTGACTACAATAAAAATGTTTTTCATACAAAAAGTCAAAAGTTGGCGGTGAGTTTGTATGGGGGCTACCCCAAAAAGTAGGCGTGGCGGGTCAATCTTGACACTCTATTGAACTGCAATAAAACGAAGTGTACGTGCAAAATTTCAACTGGATAGCATAAAAATTGGTCCCCAAAAAATGCGCAGACGGACATGGCTAGATCGATTCGTCTCGTCGAGCTTGTCAAGACTATATATACTTTATGGGGTGTACGATGGCTCCTTTAATGCGTTACAAACTTTCAGACAAACTGATAATACCATTTCACACTATGTGTGAGTGGTATAAAAAAGTAATTATGTAAGTCCAGATCAAGGAGTGTCTCGCTCCCTTTTTTGTGCTGGTTCCCATATAATCGAACTGCTTACTTATACTTCATATTATAGTCAATAGCAATTTAAAATTTGACATGCCTATTTTGTACAGACAGCAACTTCACGCCCAACTATTGTTCAGAACGGTTTGCTAGGCAAGCGTGTGGTATGCGTGGCATGCCGCAGCTGATCTCGACTAGTTCAGCCGTATTTGTTCGCACTTACCGTCGAGAGCTTGAAATCATAATAAGTGTACTCATGCGAATTTCTATGTCAATCCTCAGAAAGAGTTAAATTGAGAAGAGATAAGAGTTTCCTGATTTATATAGTGTGCTTCTGCGTCTAGTTCTGCGTCTAGTTGGTGCTAATTACTTGCAACAATTTATTGAAACCGGCTGGTCCGGCCATGGCCAGCATGAAACCGACGAACCGCGAACTGACTTGATAAACGAACTGGACAAGGAGTATATACAGATTCTAAACGTAATCGGAAGTGTGCACGGAGAAATAAGGTATTTATCACGGCACGCATCGAACCGAACTTGTCAATGATCTCGTGCCATTGGAAAGCAAAAAAGTTGGCAGTACAAATTATATTGGAAATCATCAGAAACTATGTACATCCGTGGCTACATGGTGTTTTCGCCAATACAGTTTGCCTGTTCTGAAGGCCTACCTGAAGTTAAGTTTTCAACTGCGAAATGAAAACGATATACCGCCTGGTTTACTGGACAAAATAAAGCTCTATTTTTCCGAAGCGTAAGTTTTGAGCTATAATATTATCCATACACAAAAAGTACTAATCTATTACACACTTGTTTATAGCATACCACACATCAAGAAGTATAAACTGTTGAAGCCATCGGAGATGTTCGAATTAATACAAAATTCTATACTGCCAATATGTGTTTTCAATTATTACGGTCAAGAACTATGGTATGCCGATTCGTATAACTATTTTTTAGCACTTGATGATGAAGACATCATCACCTCGAAGACGATTGCATGTTCCGTAATCCGCGACCTATGCAGACAAGATAATTGCTTGCTGAAGAGCGTTCTAAACTGGATTTCACTGATAAAAAAATTCAGCGAATGTGAATAGTAAGCAAATTGATGGCGCTTTGCATATTACTGGATGGCTAGCCATAATGTTGCCCAACGACAAAGAAGTATATACACATTTTTTCGACAATTTCATGAAAACATTTGCCTCGGCATTGCAAAATCAAAACCGGGCACCACACCGATTTTGCTAAATGTAGAGCTTCATATGCGGCAAATGCAATGCAAATTGTTAAAAATATGTTGTGCAACGACAACGATTTGCATGTTAAGATACAAGCAGCGCAATGCCTGGACAAATATATTTTTACACACATTGATAGTCGAGATTGTAAACGTATACAGGAATTGTTCCACGAAGTGCTGATTGTATTTTTGTAGCACTGGAGATCAACAATTATTTCGAACTGTACAAAAGATATTTAACATATTTCATTTGCAACTCTTACCAGATGCTGCACACATTGGTCAACATTTTACTAAAACTCTGGAAATAACTAATCCAATCGGATATAAATTTCGCGACTGCAAAGAAAGTCTTCAAAATATTAACAGGTTTATTATATACCATGAGAAATAATCCTGAGAAAATGTTAGATACACATTTAATAGCCAACAAGGTTGTTAATATTATCTTCGAGCAGGTTAGTTATGGAGCATGATTCTAATACGAAACATTATTATAAATTTCCTTTTTGAAATACATACTTAGACTTGCATGCAGATACTTTTAGCCTGATTGCGGAATGAACGAATAAAACTATTCTACCGGAGATGTGGAATTGGTTTTTACTTTTATTGAAGTGCATATTGCAGTGTGGACAATTTTCAGCTCTCCATAATGCCAGGCTTATACAATTTCATCACTGTCGATACAGCTGCATTTCTTGCACAGCCAGACCGTTTGATTTATATATACAGAATGTGCTCTCATGTAAGTACACAATTTTGTGGCTTCACCAATGATAACTATAATAAGCATTATGCAAATTGTTTGTCTTAGATATTAAACACTGATTGCACCGAAAATTTTGAATTTGCTGTGGCTAAACTTTTGGAGTTAATCATTTTGCAATGTGTAGGTCGAATTGAATCAAAAATGTACACGTTTATGTGTTTAGTTATGATTCGTATGAATCGTGTTTCTCAAACGTATGTACTGTTTAGCATGTACCTAAATGTGATTGTTGCTGCGATTTGTTACAATCCGAATATGGTAATTAATATATTCAATGCATTGTCGACTTATTTTGTCAACTTTTTTTATTAAAAGTTGGCTGGTGTATATCTGCCGTCCTATAAGGTAAACTGTAACAATAAGACCACTAGTCTAAGAATTTAAAAATTGTATTTGTTTCGTATAGATTTAGGTATGCTAAACTCGAAAATAGCCTAAAAATATGATATGAATTTTTGAAGTTTTTTAAGTAGGCAGTTCCACTATTATATGTAGATATCTCGAGAAGGATCAATGGTTTTTAGTTTTATAAAATTACTTTGTATAGTTTGAATAGTTTTATAAGCGAAAATTTTTCAAAAACCATTTTTTTTTTTTATTTTCAACAAAAATTTAGGCAATAGTTGAACTTTTATAATAGTGAAAAATATTGCGACCTTGAATTAATAATGAGCGTTTTTTTTTTCGATATTCAAATTCAAAGTATTTTCCATCGTTGGCCACAACTTTTTCTCATCTTTCTAGCAAATTTCGGATACCAGCTCGTAAGAACGACTCGTCTTTTGAGGCAATCCAATCATCGACCCATTTTTTCCAATGATCATATGAAGTGAACTTCTGCTGGGACAATCCATGTGTCATCGACCGGAACAAGTAGTAGTCGGTAGGAGCGATGTCTTGAGCATACGGCGGGTGGGTTAGGACTTGGCATTTCAGCGTTTGCAAGTAGGTCTTGACCGTTGGTTTTGCAACATGTGGCCGAGCGTTGTCATACTGGAAAATTATTATGGCACCCAGTTTCCTTGCTTTTGAATCAATCCCATGGCTTTTAGACGTTTGCTGACTGACGACTCATCCACTCTCAATGGTTCTGACAACTCCTGAAGCGTTTGGCATTGGTCCACATAGAGCAATGATTGCAATTCTTCGTCTTCAAACTTTTTGTGTTGACCCGGCCGGTCCTTATCTTCGAGCTAAAAAACCACCATTTTTAAAGCGACCGAACCACCTCCAACACAAGTAATGAAGAAGAACTCCCCCCAAAAACACTTGATCTGGTACGAATTTCGACATGTTCGAGGCAATATTTAGTATTTTTGTTTACGTTTCAAACAAATGACACAAGCTGCCAAAGACGCACATTGCCAATAGGTTTTAGCGGCAAGAAATTGGAAACTCGAATATTGGTTCTTGTGCGAAACGATCATTATTCAATCAAGGTCCCAATAGTTTTCGTTTAAGTTTTGCACATCATTGTATGAGGTGTATAGGTTTTTGATTTTTCAACTGATATAAAGCATATAAGACGTGAGTGACGCATATGCTGAAGGGTTCCATCAGCAAATGAAGTCTATAGAGCGGAGCTATTAGTTCACTGTGTGCCTTCCTCGAAGTTGTTTCCCGCCAACCCCTTTAGACCCATCTCGCGGACAGTTTTCGATATCCGAGGGTTTCTGTGATTGTTTCGTGTAGTAGACAGTCAATCTGCGTATTTCTCACTTGGCGGGAGACTGGATTCACATTGTTCACGAAACGTGTTGTCGCGTCGACAGTTCTCAACGTACTGACCTCGAATCGGAATCGTTGCAAAGGGAAGAAGTCAGGCTACACAGCAGTGTTGCCAACATGACGAAAATAAAATCCCTCCGGCCGTGAGAGCCTCAGTACACTTACTTTCTGGATATGCTTCGTTGTATTATCAGTTTGTCTGAAAGTTTTTAACGCATTAAAGGAGGTTTCGTAGAACCCATAAAGTGTATATATTCTTGATCAGCTCGACGAGACGAGTGGATTAGTCATGTCCGTCTGTCCGTCCGTTTGTATGCTGTTGCATTCTTTGAGTACTAATTTTTATGCTATCCAGTTAAAAATTTGCACATAGTACACATCTTTTTATTGGTGTTCAATAGAGTATCAAGATTTATTCGCCACACACACCGCCCACTTTTGACTCTTTGTATGAAAAATTTGTTTATTGTAGTCAATATCAACTTAATAATTTATATGGTAACTTCTAGTGGACGGATGCTTGATATATACATTAATGGGTAGGACACGCTCACTGTTTGGGGTAGCCCCCATACAAACATACTGTCCACTTTTGATTTTTTGTATGAAAAACTTCTTTATTAAAGTCAATATTCGGTTGAAATACGATGTGGTGCCTTTTTATGGAAAATTTCTTAACATTCATAGCTCACTTTTATGCATTTGTATGAAAAACGTCAATTTCAACTTGAAATTCGATATGGTGACATGGACGCTTCATACACCAGGGGTAGCCCCCATTTAAACCCCCTCCCTCACTTTTATATTGTACAATATGATTGTAAATTTCATGAGAATGGTATTAGAGATTCGGTTAAATCGAAGTTAACGTTTTTTCTTGTTTGTATTTCGTTAGCTTTCATTTGACATATATTGCCATCAAATTTGTTCTCCCAAACTCGAAATATAGCGACAAAAAAAAAAGTGGAGCTACCTACTTAAAAAACTTCAATAATTCATAACGCGAAAACGTATTCATTCCAAAAGTTTTTTTTAGCTTATTTTCGGGTTCAGCAGATTTAAATCTATGTAAGAGAACAAAAAAAGTACTACATCGAATGCACTTTTTTGCTGTAGACTAGTGTAATTAAAAAATATATAATATACGTCTTTGTATTTGTTCTATTTTGCAGCTTACACACTCGCAAATTGTACATAAGTGGTTTATGCAAAGTAATTTTACTTGGCCAAAATAAACCATTGCTTTTGATGTCACTAGCAAAAACTATAATACTTGCTTTTGGTCTGCTGCTGGATAAAAAATCTTTTGAACCATCGTATAATGTATTGGCTACAGTTGGAACGATGAGCTACGATACGATTATAGAGGTGAATGAAAAATCGACGGAAAATTTATACACGGTTTATTGTAAAAAAGTTCAGTATGCTTTGCTTATGGTATGAGGCAACTTTTTGGATTTTTTCTTTCTTTGTATGTAATATCTAAACATTTTTACATTTTTATTTTAGCACTTGCTCTTAGTGATTCGCACTTTTATAGAGCCATCACTTTCGATCTGACACCCAGGGCAAAGGAATTTTTAAACAAACTATTGCTACTCAATTGAATGGACAATGTTCTTTCTAAGCAGCACAAATCGTTATTGTTTGATGTGGGATTTTAATTTTAGAAAAGTGTAAGTGTTTAGCAAGCGGTTCCAAACTGAATTGTTCCGTATTTCAAATATGTATACATATAAATTTTTTCTTTGTTTCATAGAAATCGTGACAATGTTAAAACAAATTTCAATTATTCTGGATTTCGAGCCGCATAATTTCATTGGAATGGATTTGTTTCAAATGTTTTGGCAGGATTTGGCGATTTAATTTCACTTAACTTTGATAATATGAATTTCATTTGCAATGAAATCGAAACGCAAAATACTTCTAAAAGTAAGCGAATGAATGAAATATTTTAATGAAATCGAAACGAAATCTAGAGTGGAAATATAAAAACTTAAATGGCAAAATGCCTAATTGATTTTTATGTATTGTATTGTACGATTTGAATTTTTATACGCTACACATAAATATTTTAGTATATTAATCATTGTATTATTATCAATAAAATGTAAACTGATAATTCAGTATGAATGCCTTTTTTTCTTGAAGGCAAATGTGTAAATAGCAACTGCAAATAGCTATAGTTAGTAGTGGTTCCAACTGATAGAACAATGCAACTTTATCAAAATGTTCTTTCTTTGAAGAGCTTGAATCTACAAAAAAATTAAGAGTAATAACAATACGCGGAGCGCTATTCTATAAGTCGAATTATTTTTTCGCCACCACCCTGTAGAACCATTCTAGTGTCAGTCTCATCAAAACCTTCAATCATGTATTATAAATACTAGAAACTAATTTTGTATTAGGTTTAGGTATTAGATACAGGAATGCAATATGGAAAACATTTATGGTGAACGACTAAATCTCTCTTATTTTTTTTTTTTTTTTTGTACCATTCACACATAGTGTAAAATGATATTATCAATTTGTCTGAAAGTTTGTAACGCATTGAATGTGGCAGAGTAGACCCCATAAAGTATATATATTCTTGATCAGCTCGACGAGACGAGATGAGTCGATCTAGCCATATCTGCATGCTGTTGCGCATGTTTTGGGGACCAATTTTTATGCTATCCCGTTGAAATTTTGCACATACACTTCAAGATTGACTTGCAACGCCCCATTTTTGGGGTAGCCCTCTAACAAAGCCTCCGCCCACTTTTGACTCTTTGTATGAAAAATTTGTTTATTGTAGTCAATATCAACTTAATCATTGATATGATAACTTCTAGTGTACGGATGCTTGACATATACAGTAATGGGTGGGACCCGATCACTGTTTGAGGTAGCTCCCATACAAAACTACTGCCCACTTTTGACTTTTTGTATGAAAAACTTCTTTATTAAAGTCAATATTAGGTTGAAATGCAATGTGGTGTCTTTTTATAGACAGCTGCTTAACATACAAAGACTAACGGACGTGGCCCCCACATCTTAGGGTAGTCCCCATACAAACATACTGCCCACTTTTGTGTTTTTGTATGAAAAACTTCTGGTTGAAATGGGATATGGTGCCTTTTTATAGACAGCTGCTTAACATACATAGACCAATGGACGCGGCCCGGCCACTTCTTGGGGTAACCCCCATACAAACCCACCGTGCAATTTAGTGTTTTTATAAACAAATTCTTAATTTAAATCAATATTAGCTTGAACTTTTATTTGGTGGATTTTATTGGACAACTGCTTCATATACATACACAAATGAGCTTGTCCCGCCCACTTTTTGAGATAGTCCCATATAAACCCACAGCTCATTTTTATGCATTTGTATGGAAAACGTCAATATTAACTTGAAATTCGATATGGCGGACGTACACATCTACTAGTAGGCGTTTACCGCCCACTTTTTGGGGTGGTACCTACTTAAACCCCTACTTTTAAGTTTTACAATACTACTTAAATTTCGTGTTAATGGTATTAGAGCTTAGGTTCAACCGAAGCTAACGTTTTTTCTGTTTTTTTTTTTTAACAGACTCCTTAGTGCTGTGCAGAGTATATAATAAGTAGTTGGATTACTTAACTGTAGATCTTATTTGTTATTAAAAAAAAAGGTCAACATGTCGTATTTAGATCTAAGCAAACTCAGGTACGTTTATTTCGAAAAATATACAACATCATACAGTATGTTGTTGCGCATGTTTTGGGGACCAATTTTTATGCTATCCAGAGGCAGAGGGAGCCATGGTAGAGCCTACAAAGTATATAAATTCTTGATCCGCATAGAAAACGTGTCGACCGTCTGTTACAACGAACAGATCTCCGAGCCTATAAAAGACAGAGATTTCAAATCATGAAATTTAGACTCTCATTTTCCTTCTTCAGTTAACTAGTATTAAATGAATATGTCAAACTCATTTTAAAGATTAGCCCCCAAACAAAGCTATACCCAATTTTTATGTTTTTGTACGAACATTTTCTTGGCTTTGTTGTTACATATACGCTAGAAACGTTAAATTTGGTGTATCTAACAAAATATACTGTATACGTTCAGATCGGACCACTATTAGGAGTAGCCCCCGCAAAAACTTGACCACGATTTTTAAATTTTTGTATGAATATTTATTTATTTACTTGTTAATAGAGCTAGAAATGCTAAATATTTCGTATCTTGCTTCAATCTTTACCAAATAATCCAGACAGGCCCGAAAATTGTGCATTTTAAAACTATTTTAGAATTGAATGGTTTAGTTTACAGTTACTTACTTAGTACAAAAACATTTCCGTTCCGTTTTCACGCGACATATAGTGCACAGCTAGCATTTATAGCGCTGCTACATACACATAAGAGTATTTGTTTATCATAGTTTAGGAACTCTATATATACAATGAGCTCTAAATAAATAAATTTTAATAAGCACTTTTGCCAACAGACGCTTCATTGAAGCATTTTTAATTCTTCTGCGGTTTTTCTTATTAAAAAAAAAATAGCATATTTTCTCTCGTCTTCGTTCGCGCGCCCATTAATGTTCGATTTTATAGCGCGTGTCAAATAGTTTTAAGTATTTACAACCAATTAAACCAACTACTTGAACTTGTACCATGCATTCGACACATTTCAACAAAAATACACTTAATGAGTTTCTTAAGACGCAGAAATATGTGAAGAAAAAGAAACACTGCACTCGAGTGTGCTCGACTACAATAAACACTATAGCTCACTTAAGCGTTTGTCTCTATGAGAACCATACAATTTTTTGGAATGGTATTCTTTATTGTGTTTCGAGCTGTAGGTACATTTTTGGTTTATTTTATCGGAAATATCGCAGTATTTTATATATGGAATATACAATTGGAATAGCTATATTAAATTGTATTCAGCCATGAAGTTTCATATAAATCATCGTCCACAGTAGTATAAGCATCTGTATGCGGTATTGACTACTATAAACACTCCTTGGAATTTTATGAAATTCTATGTAACTCTTTTATGTCTGACTACAGGTAACGCCTCGAACACAACTGCTAGTTTTAAATACTATAAAACTGTTGAGCATGATTTGAAAAGTTTTTCTTTATCCAGAAGGTGTTTTTTTTTTTTTTTTTTTTTTTTTTTGTCCGGTACTTAATTCTTTAGAAACTATGCTATTTTATGCTCAGTTTGAATCATAATGCGCACCGAACCAATTTTTTTTTATTATGAACCCATGCCAAAATTCACTCCGAGCAACCGCTTTGAACATTTTGAACCTTCCACATTGGTTCGTACTGCTGAGCCGCAAGACGTGCCAACTTTAAAGAAGTTTTCAGCTTTAGAATAATATACCGTGGATATACATATATCGTACATATATATATATATATATATATATATATATATATATATATATATATATATATATATATATATATATATATATATATATATATATATATATATATATATATATATATATATATATATATATATAGAGAGAGAGAGAGAGAGAGAGAGAGAGAGAGAGATGTATGTATGCACGCACGCACGCAGTCTCTCTCTCTCTCTCTCTCTCTCTCTCTCTCTCTCTCTCTCTCTCTCTCTCTCTCTCTCTCTCTCTCTCTCTCTCTCTCTCTCTCTCTCTCTCTCTCTAGTAGTAGTAGTATGTATGTATGTATGTATATATATATATATATATATATATATATATATATATATATATATATATATATATATATATATATATATATATATATATATATATATATATATATATATATATATATATATATATATATATATATATATATATATATATATATATATATATATATATATATATATATATATATATATATTGTAACTTATTTTTGTATTCTTCACATACTTGTATAGTGCGAAAAGGTATCCAGTATTATTATTTAGTCGCAATGTATATAAAGCCTTATAGAAAGCATTGGATAATCTATAAAGTATATATATGTACATATACCTGATCGGAACAACAAGGCAAGTCGTTCCTATCGTTCGTTCTATCTGAGTGTATGTATGTATCAAAAATTATTATTACATTAATAATTCTTTTGAAATTGGTGCCCGTACATTAGGTTTTGTTAGGTTAACTTTGAGTGGCCGGTGACAAAAAGAAAAAGAAAACAAAAACAAAAACCCACCAACGCTGTTGTGTTGTATTATTTATTAACAACATCTTATATAGCCATTGAAAGAATTTAATGAATTTCACTATGTTACTGACCTCAATTTTGGAGAATTCTCACTCAGATGCATGAAACTTCTACTTATGGCCGGACAAGCTACACAGCAGTTGCTTGCTCTGGCTGTCTTTCTTTGTTATGTTGACAGTTTCTGCATACTTCGGGTTGATTGACTCCTAGCCTAGTCTACCTATTACGCAATGTACAGCTAGAACACCTATTACAACACCTTGACAGAACACCTATTACAATCGAGATATCGCTTCTGTTTAAACTCAAAGTTAATACAAATCACTTTTTGTCGTATGCTCGGCAAGTTTGCTTGGAGATACCACATGTGGCTAGATTAGTAATGATGGTTTTAGATTTGATGCGCATCTTGCATATTGAAAAAGGCATCACGAACGAGTTCTTAAGTAAGTATGTAAGCTTTTCTTCAGTTCATTGCTAGCTTATCTTTTTCTATAGTTCCAAGCGTAGCTTACGCGGTTTCATAGCCGTTCTTTTCGGACATGCTCTACTATCTATTTGAAAGACTATACCGCTAGTCTGCACTCTGATGAGCAGCGTAAGGTTCTGCAGTTATTGATTTTCAAATAAGTTTCAAGAAGTATTTCCAATTGGTGTTTCTTAGATTTACAATTTTTTTTTTTTTTTGGGCTTAGAATATTACCTTATGAATTGAAGTTATATGTATCAGTGGAGCATTCCTTCAGACACATCGCTGCCTACGATAGATGAACGTAATTAAGTTTGATAGTAGGTTTCATTAATATTAGCTGATATTGTATAAAATGTAGGTAAAACGCTGTGCATTGATGCTGAAACAGTCTGTCAGTTTGATCACTATTTTTTTTTTTTTTTTTTTGTACATAAGAATAGAAAGCGGGGGCAGAGTATTTTGAACTCGTACAGCATTCTTACTTGTACTTGTGTGTTTGCAAATTCATTGAATTTAAAGTGCGATTGATATTTCGTTTGAAAATCAGCTTTAAATTCCTGGAAAAATCGTATATTTGCGTACAATGCTTTTCGTTCTCATGCCTCATAGTGCTTAGCCTAGCATTTATAGTATTTCGCAGTCTTTGGATAAATAAATAAATTTAATAAACATTTGACAACAGAAGGTTCACTGAAGCATATTTACAATAGCTCTTCTGCAATATAAAATATCTATAAAATATCATACACGATTTTCTACGTTGCCAGTCACGCACTCATTTCAATAAAGATTTTATAGTGCGTGACAAATTGCTATTCGACATATTTACGCTCATTATTTGATCTACGATGGTTATTTGAGGCTTTTTGAAAGAGATTTTGTAAATCTGTACTAAATTTTCGCTTTAAGTTGAGTTGATCTTTGGTCCACTTCGCTTTTATAACTTATAGCGCTATAGCTATAGAGAAAAATTATGAATTTTCCCCATAATTGAATACAATATACGTATGAATTTGTTCTTAATCATTTGCAAGTATTCACTTCAGCTGGTTCTCGTTAGTCAGAGAAATTGAAGTTCTGTTAGTGATGAAGATTTCGGGGACAATGAACAAATTATTGTAAAAAATCCAAAATTCTTATTTATGTTTGAGTTCTCAACAAAAGTTAAAATTTTGAATACTTATTTAACGATCCATCTTGCAGTATAGTGCGAAATTAAGAGCTGTATGGTTTATTTAAAACTCTGCACTGGAACATGTTTTATTCTTCATTGCTCACATAGATTATATATTAGACAAATTTTTAGCATAGTTGGGATATTTTATGGAGTATTTGCTTAATCAATGTGTCCATTAGGCCTGGAAGTAGAACTGTTGCATGCGAGGAGTTGGTTGGCCGCTACAAAATTCTGGTATCTGCACTTTATATGAAGACAGACATAAAGACAGTCTATTTTTCAAATATTTTTTTGATTATTTTAAACATTTATTGAATGCAAGGACAATTGAAATCTCAGTTAATGCAAAATTCTGACATTGAAAAAACTATACTATGTATAATACCGGAGTATTCACTTGGAAATCAAGTCAAGAGTAATCTGAGCGATGAAGGTTATGAAGAACAGATACCACGGAAGGCTGACTATTGCTACTCATTTATTAACTAAACATTCAGCTTTATATTCATTAAAAGGGGTTACAATTTCGTTCGAATTTTGAGACCATTTCGATTTTATAGTGTTCTGAAGCACAATATCGAAAGTTTTTCAATCTAAATCAAGTCGACCTACGTTTTTAAGCAAAATTGTCGCAGTTGGTATAAGAAAACTCCAATGGAGTTCCTTCAGCTACCGACCGTCATACCCCAAAAATGTAAGGTTTGGTGCGGCTTATGAGCTGGTAGCATTATCGGAATATACTTCTTCAAAAACGAAGAAATAGCAAGAGTCACCGTCAATGGCGTCCGATATGAAGTCATGCTCAACGATTATTCGTTTCCAAAAGTATGTGTATATGGTCTGGAAGGCCTTTGGTTTCAACAGATTGGCGTCACATGCTATACTTCTGGTGCAATCATCGACTTATTAAGGAAAGAGTTTGACGACAACATAGTATCCAGAAGCGGACCCATTGATCTGGCAACGCTGCCCATCTTTCTGTGGGTTTACTTGAAATCGTTGGTCTATGCAGATAAGTCAACATTGGTTTTAGCCTTGGAAGCCCATATCGAGCGCACATTTCGTAAGTTACGGCCTCAAATGATTGATGAAAAAGTAGTGGCAAATTGGACCTTCAGTATGCAGATCATACTGTATGTACAGTATGCGATAATTAAAACCATAACATTTTCTTTGTAAATATGCAATTGACTTTACGATAAACGATAAATTACTTAAATATAGCCACATTAAAAAAAATTATCTCCTAAAAAACGCACTCATAATCTAGCTGCGCTGAAATGGCGCAGATCGATGCCGGCCGTACTATATATTTAGAAGTTTATCAGTGGTGAAGTTTCTACTGCTTACTTATTGTATTACAGATATTAAATTTCTTTGTGCCAGTTAGATATACTAGATATAATACTTTTTTCTACGTAAATATGCAGGCGACCATGTTCTATATCAAAGATGTGCATAAAAAGAGTTCAACCAAAGTGTAAGCGACGTGAATCTACTTCGTTGAAAGCAATCAACACACTGTATTGGCATTTTCTTTCACTTCTTTCTCTTGAGCTAACTTCGGCAAGCAGCAAGTCGTGTCCAAGTCGTGTAACCGAAGAGTGTTTTGCCACGGCGCGCACCCGAGCCCATCACTGTTCGATATATATTACAAATTTTAAGTTTTAATGCCGAATATTCAAATTTCCAGGTACATACATATGTTAGTGACTGAGAATTCTTCATAAATAAATGTATAATTAGGCAGGTGTGCACGCAATAAACTTCGGAAACCAATTAAATATTAAATGAAAAGTTAAAAAGCTAAAACACACAAAAATGAAAAACATATTTCAAATGTGAATAAAATGTAGTCATATGATTTTATACTCGTATGAACATATATATTTTAAAGGATAAATTTGAATATTGTGTTTGTTTTTGTTTTTGTTTTTTTCTGTATACATAGTTGCATGAATGAATGAATGAATGAATGAATTGTATAAACGAATGAATTTTGTGTTGAAATAAAGTTAAAAGTTAATTGATTTCAAAAATAAAAATCCATTTTGCTTCAGGTCATATAAACAAAAATTTTATGTCGAATGTTGAGAGATACTTGGTCAGGGCGGAGTGGGATAGGGAAAGTACTCTGAAAGTAAAAGCGCTTGGGAAAATGATTTCATTGCTAAATGTTGTTGTTGATTGCTGTATTCAAATTGAAATGAAAGCATTTTCACTTGAAACTTAAAAACTTAGTAATTTTCACTAAATAAAGAGAGCGAGAGAGAGAGAGAGAGAGAGAGAGAGAGAGATGGAAAGTGTGAATCAAAGCAATAAAAAACAAATAAACAAGTAATATTACAACAGTCCGGACTTCACGATTTTGAAATACCCTGCACACTTATGGTATCAAATTTATTATCATTATAACAAACAGCTGATACATTTAAACAAAGCGAACGTCATTGTGCCACTCACATGTTAACGAAAACGAACATTTGCCAGTGGAAAGCTCAAATGCTGAGAATGTTGGGCGTATAATTAGTTTAAAATATTAACAGCGATCTATATTATGTATATATGAATTTTAACTGACTCAAGTGCATTTTTGTATAAAAAATAAACAAGTTTTCGCCGTAGATACACGTGTTTCGAACTCAGCAACAGAAATGGTCATAAGTCTGCTTTGCCGTATAATTGCTTATTTTTGCTACTTACATATATCAGCAGACTGATGAGCACTTTCGTAGCTGAGTTTGTAACAAAAATATGTAAATAATGCATTACAAATGGAAATTTAAGAGAATTGTCTGAAGCGTTAGCGCGAAGATTTGCTATAGTTTTTAGAAGATATCGAACTGAGAAGACACTTAAGATGACAAAGTCAAGCCGTTTTGGAAAGCATCTCAGTAGATTAAAGACTTCTGCTGATAGTCAACTGTTGCGTTAATATGAAAAGTCAAAACAGCAAGCTCTAGTAGGTGCATCCAAAAGAGCTCTTCACATTCAACTACGAATGGAGAAATACCTAAGTAGAATGTCATGCTGAATTAAGTATCTCCGAAACAGTCACCGGCGAGAAGAATAGAAAACGTGGAACCGTTAGCTTTGCTTGTATATACTGTCAGAATTGGGCTAAATATATTTGATGCATCTCTTTTGACAAAAGTAGGCAAAAGCGTGAACATAACAATTCGCCATTTCGTATAAATAGACCTTCCCAAAGACCTTCTGGTTTAGTTCAGCGCGACGTTACGAATCAATCTATTAATGTCTGTCTGTCTGTCTCGTGTCTGTGGTCTGTCTATTCTCTTCTTATTCGTATAAATACGTCCGTTATTCGAACAGCCTCTTGTTCGTAAGATCTAAAAAACTAGTCTCTTAGGATCTTTGTTTGAAACTTGATATGGTGTATTTCTGTGTGCAGAAACAACTCATTAGTGAAAATGAACGTGACACGGCCATTAGCAGGTACAGCAGTTAATTTTCAATATAACTCATCTGCTGAATAGTTCACGCTGCATAAAAGTGTGTTAAATTGGTTTATGTGAGGTTAATAGCTGTTAAAAATTACAACGTGCGCCAATTTGAGTCTTCCCTGTTCAGAGATTATGGTTTTTGCAAACTGTTTTTGGAAAATGAGACACTGTGCGACGTAGCAGTTGACGTGCCATTGAAAAATGCATACATAGGTACAATACAGAAACACGTACATGCATACAGTATATAACCATTGTGCG
The DNA here is from genome assembly GCA_035044765.1 of Leucophenga montana. Classification (NCBI taxonomy): domain Eukaryota; kingdom Metazoa; phylum Arthropoda; class Insecta; order Diptera; family Drosophilidae; genus Leucophenga; species Leucophenga montana. The sequence continues at coordinate 314,878 of JAWNNQ010001767.1, forward strand.
ACTTACGAATTGTCTGTATTGAAAGATACACTAGATATTGTAAAAATAGCACGAAAACTAATTTCAGACGTGCAACTTACTGGGGTAACAAAGATCAAATAAATTTGCCACATGTGTGACCGACTAATGTTTTGCATGTAAATGTTTGCCAACCTGAGTTTGGCTATGTTTGCACATGTGCTATTAATCCAAATGAATTACCATGTAGTAGTATGACCAATCAGCTAGTAGCAAATAGTATGCACAAAAGCTTTGGTCAGACACGCAAATCATTTTCACACCAATGTTTTTTTTTTACCAAATTCCAGTTTGATGAACATATATCAATTATCAGTAACTAAATGCAGCCGAACAAATGCTAACGCCAAAGTCAACACTTGTTCTTAGTAAAGTTTTGTCAAAATGCATTTGCTGCAAACTGTGTGACCACTGAACCAAATGTTTTGCACACAATCTAAATTTGCATAAAATCTGAGTGCCAATTTATTTGCTGTACGTCTGACCACCGAACTGTGATTCAGCGTAAGTTATGTGTTGTCAAATGCGCCAAATTTTGTGCAAAGATTTACGCGTCTGACCTTAGCTTAATCTATTTAACGAGAATTTACATACAACGACATCGGCGTCAACTTCTTGGATCTGCTCTAGCAACAATCACAGTATCGAGTGCCTAAGCGTCAACATTTTCAAATACTAAATCAGCAATTTGACACGCATTCGTCGTCGGCGCGACATACAAGTATCAATCGAGCGTATGCGAACTTTAGTCCGATTTCAGATCTCGCAGCATCTAGTACTTTAAAATAAAACGCGCTCCGTAAATACTCAAAACAAGCAAATAGCATTCTCAAAATAAATATTGTGCATTCTTGAATCGAAAACTTTGGTGTTGTTTATTTGTACATTTTTTTATTTTTCTATTTTGGCAAATTTTAAGTTATCATAAAATGTTTTCGTATTTTTATGAGACACATCGTGTGCCCTGTATGAGTGTCAAATGTGCAAAACAGCTTCAAACTATGTGCATAACTAATTTCATATACCCTGCACTGTGATGTGAAGTATATTGGTGAAAAAAGTATGAGAGGTAATGAAATATTAAAATTCATTTTTGTATTATGGTGTAGCTAGCAAATTATTATTAAACTAATAGTTTTAAATTATATAAATATTTTATATATACACAGGCCGGTTATGGTGCTCACATTCGCAAAGAAGAAAGTTTATTCGAAGAAATGTAAAATTTTGAGCGTATGTAATGTTTATAAGATTTAAAATAAATTTAATTGAATTTAAATCGCGAAATTATCTCAGACGTGAAAATATCTCCTTCGCAAAATTTTGCCGAAAGTGTGAACCGGAACAGTGTTGACAGTTTTCCAACAAATCTTCAAAAACTTCTGTATTAATCAGAAACTGGCGTCAGCTTTAAAGGTGAGTCGATCTAGAAGAGTATGTTTCATCTGTCTGTCTGTCTGTCTGTCCATTCTTCGTGTCTTAATATAGAAACTAGTTTCGCAGTTTTCCACAAATTATACTTAAACTTGTTATGCAGATCCTCTGTAGCTGACATTCGTGGAAGTTCTCCAATTTGAAATACACAGTCCACTTTTGGGTTAATGCACGTAATGTGTCTCAAGTTTTATCGAAATCGTTTTCAAATCAGAATGAAGCATCTCTGGTTTTCAGATATATTCAGCATATTACGAATTTTTGGATACGCCTACTTTTAAAGTTAGTCTGAAAACTTGTATGAAAAATCGTTTGTGTATTAGTTAATATTAACTTGAAATTCACCATGAAGCCTTCTATGAACCAATTTGTCCAAATGGAGGTGGCATGGTCACTCAGACGGGTCTAAAAAATGTCTGCTGAGTTGCTTAGAAGAAAAAAAGACATACATTTTTAGTATTTTATTTTTAAGCTTCATTATTTTGTATCTTCTCGATTTCAATACTCTTCATCGATTTCAATACTTCAGTCTGTAGTTCCAGCTATCAAAAACATCGTACTTTTACAACTTCTCAAACTCCGCATAGCTACCAAAGATTCTTCCACTTAAATTTGTTTTAATTAAAAAAAAAAAAAAACAGGAATTTCAAGACGCTAACTCCAGAGCATATGGTGCTGGGTTGCCACTTCTTTCAGCAGTGTGACGTGTTGCAATGAAGTTGTTTTTTTGCGGTTTTCCAACAAATCTTCAAAAACTTCTGTTTTCAATACACCATTTTGCAGTTACGCTCCGAACACAATTTCCGCACTGCTGTAGTAAATAGACAACATCAGTTTTTGTCTTGCTTGATGGATTTACTACATTTTTTCCGCTTCCACACAATGGATTGCTGTTTGGTTTCAGTTTCGTAGTATTTTAAAACTAAACTTCATTTAACTATTTAACTAGCTGAACAGAATCTGTCATCAAGACAAGCCAACAGTTCGTTCCTCTGTTGGCTATTATTTCAAGATCTGTATTGCTGCATACTTTTATATACAATATATGTTCTGAGTGTGTATATAAAATATGTTTACAAATACATATATATATATATATATATACATATATACATATATATATATATATATATATATATATATATATATATATATATATATATATATATCTCTCTCTCTCTCTCTCTCTCTCTCTCTCTCTCTCTCTCTCTCTCTCTCTCTCTCTCTCTCTCTCTCTCTCTCTCTCTCTCTCTCTCTCTCTCTCTCTCTCTCTCTCTCTCTCTCTCTCTCTCTCTCTCTCTCTCTATATATATATATATATATATATATATATATATATATATATATATATATATATATGAGAGAGAGAGAGAGAGAGAGAGAGAGAGAGAGAGAGAGAGAGAGAGAGAGAGAGAGAGAGAGAGAGAGAGAGAGAGAGAGAGAGAGAGAGAGAGAGAGAGAGAGAGAGAGAGAGAGAGAGAGAGAGAGAGAGAGAGAGAGAGAGAGAGAGAGAGAGAGAGAGAGAGAGAGAGAGAGAGAGAGAGAGAGAGAGAGAGAGAGAGAGAGAGAGAGAGAGAGAGAGAGAGAGAGAGAGAGAGAGAGAGAGAGAGAGAGAGAGAGAGAGAGAGAGAGAGAGAGAGAGAGAGAGAGAGAGAGAGAGAGAGAGAGAGAGAGAGAGAGAGAGAGAGAGAGAGAGAGAGAGAGAGAGAGAGAGAGAGAGAGAGAGAGAGAGAGAGAGAGAGAGAGAGAGAGAGAGAGAGAGAGAGAGTATGTATGTATGTATGTATGTATGTATGTATGTATGTATATATATATATATATATATATATTCTCTCTCTCTCTCTCTCTCTCTCTCTCTCTCTCTCTCTCTCTCTCTCTCTCTCTCTCTCTCTCTCTCTCTCTCTCTCTCTCTCTCTCTCTCTCTCTCTCTATATATATATATATATATATATATATATATATATATATATATATATATATATATATATATATATATATATATATATATATATATATATATATATATATATATATATATATATATATATATATATATATATATATATATATATATATATATATATATATATATATATATATATATATATATATAGTTATATGTGTGCATGTATGTGTACTATGTACGAGTACACGAATATGTAAGTATTTTAAATATTTTTATTCTTTTCGAATATATATTTTTGAGCATTTTAATATTCATGGCATGCCGACATACTATTGCAACAGTGACAGTAGATACAAAACTGCAAAAGCTCTGCTGAAGAGGATATTTGCAGCGGGAAGTTTACTATAGAAAGGCAACAGTAGGAACAGCCAACGGCTATATGAAATATATTCATCATTTATACGATTGCTTTTATGTCCGTCCGTATGTCCATCTGTCTGTCTGTCTGTATGTCTGTCTGTCGTCTGACTGTAGAAGTACTATCTTTATTTCATAAATTTTTGTTGTGCATTAAATTAATTTTTGCACTTGATAGTGCAACAATAAAATGTATGACTCAACTAAATACTTAAAGAACTCTTATTTAAAAGATTTTAAACTTTTTATATGCATATATGTAGATAATTAGTAGATAAAGTAACTAAAAATCAACTTCAAACAGTCAGTTTACTGTGAATATTGCTTCGAAAATGTTGACATAGAATAGTCAACATTTTCGAAGCAGTTCAACTGAAATTCGTTAACTTCTTTAGAACCAAAGCATTAATACTCTTCACACACATCTACAAAAAAAAAAAAAAAAAACAATCAGTACGAGCGTAATTTGCTAAGTCAGTGACTTTTCAAATTTCAAAATTATATTTTTCGAAGGTAGTTCCTGAACTTTCGTATTATATTGATTTGAAGGTAGTCAATGAAGAAACCAATTTACATCATTAAGTTTGTGTTTTACAGTCATGGAAAGCAGATATGAAAGGTAGACAGACGGACTGACTGAAAGCAGTTCGGTGTCTATATTGAGCTCAAACGTAATCGTGTAATAACTTCGAAGTAGTGTTTGAAGTTTGTTAAGTTATTTATATATATATATATATATATATATATATATATATATATATATATATATATATATATATATATATATATATATATATATATATATATATATATATATATATATATATATTCCTGATCAGCTCGACGAGACGAATCGATATAGCCATGTCCGTCTGTCAGTCTGTAGATTGTTGCGCACTTTTGGCGGTCTAATTTTTGTGCTATCCAATTAAAAATTTGCACATACACTTCTTTTTATTGCAGTTTAATAGAGTAGGAACATTGACCCTCCAAATCCACCGCCCATTTTTTGACTTTTTGTATGAAAAATTATTTTTTTGTAGTCAATATCAACTTAATAATTAACTTGGTAGCTTCTAGTGGAGGAATGTTTGTCATATACAATAATGGGTGGGTAGCCCCCAAACACACCCACTGCCCACTTTTGATTTTTTGTATGAAAAACTTCTTAGTTAAAGTCAATATTAGCTTGAAATGCGATTTTGCGGCCAGCCCCTTACTATACATGTACAAATGGTCGTTTCCCGCCCACTTTTTGAGGTACTCCCATACAAACCCACAGCTTACTTATATGCATTTGTATGCATAATGTGAACAACTGAAGTTAACGCTTCTCTTGATTTGCTATTATATAGAAAGAGCCTTGGCACAGCCTATTTTCCGATGTGTACCTTATTTCATTCATCTATAATTCTCGGCGTATTTTGTTCTCCTCATATGGTGGCGTGGTAGCGTTTATTTGCAAGTAGTTACTTTTTTTCCTAGTCCTTTATATGTAAAACCATCGCCGAAAATGCAATGATAGACAATTCGAGCTGAGCACTCAGCACGCAAATTTTACTTTCAATTCGCACTGTTAAGTACGATATATACCAAATCTTATGTACCACTCATTTTATTCAAATTATGTGTGGTCAGAAACCTTCTCTTGATCTTTAGTAACACATTCTATTAATTTCATAACGATCGGTCCACTACTTTATACAACTATAAAGGACATAGAGCCAAATATTTATTAACCCTGTTCCCATCTTAAATCTTACTCGATTTAGGACAAGCTCGTCTGTCTGTCCATCCGTCTGTCTGTCTAGTTGCATGAAACAACAGATCACAGGAATTATACGAGCTGCAGAATTAAAACTTAAACATTTAGACTCTCCTTGTTCACACGCAGTTTAAGTTTATTAATGTCACGCCCAAAACGCCACAGCGATCGCTCGAGTTGTTGACGTCAGACTTTTATCTCTTGGGTTTTTTTTACAGTTCAAAGTTTATGTCAACAAGCCAAGGACTCTAAAAGCTTTGAAAGAATTTAACCGACAGGAAAATAAAGCCATACAGCACGCAATACTGCAAAAAACAAGTCACGGCAACCGATTTCGATACCATTTACGATCTCATAGTCAAAAAGTGAGCAGCGCAATTTTCCAAGGTACAAAACAGACGAAAATTATTTCTAAATTATTACCAAGAATATTTCGAAGTTTTATATGGCGCACACATTATTTATGTTCCAGTTATGTGAGACGAATAATTTTTCGATTATTTATCGAGTTTATTTTGAAACTCTTTCGTGTTTTCGTGCTTTTTCGTGTCACAGCACTCTTGACTTGCACGCACGTAGCTTATTTTGCACTACACGACCACGCACGGCAGCTGCATGAACACATCGTGTTGACGCGTGACAACATTATTGGCCAAGTCAAAAATCACGGCACGCGTCCACCTTTAATTATCGAAAAAGTGCACTCAGATCATCAAAAAAATCGTTATCGCAATCGAAACTCAACACGCCTCTAATAGATACATAAAAATCTTGCTGCTGGATTTGTATTCGCTCATTGCATAAAAGTGCTGCATCATAATTGGTGCACCGCATACTCATCACGGATTTTAGCGATTATAGCTAGTATTTGCATATTCTTAATTTCACAATCGATGCAAATTTTCTTTTCTTTTTTGTATACATTTGTAACGCATTAAAATTTATAATAATTGCAATTTTTTATTCTTTTTAGTTTGCTTTTTGTAAAACGCCAGCCTTGTTTGGACTCCGTGGTCAAACGTGCACAAGCCACATAGCCACACCCTTGACATAGGGCTCCGATCGCAAGGTGCGTTGGCTCAGCTCTCCGGCCACTTTTCAATGCCTTCGTACTCTAACCATATTTACTTGCAGTACCAGTCAACGCCTCTGAACGTATTTCATCAAATCTCGCAGTATTTGAGTTTTGAAGAATCCACCGCACAATTTATACCAGTAACCATTTAGGTGTACATACACATTCCTTTGTCTTCATATAAGTATGAGTCATATTTTTTTCTGATCGGGTAAGTTAAACGATATGTGTTGCTTTTATTGCATTTTATATCCTAAGTATAAAAGTATATATTTAGCGTTTGTGTGCTTCCAATAGAGCTTCCACAGAGAGCGCTAGCGTTTGTTCAGAAAGTATTATCAATGACTCGAAGGAAAAAAAATTTTTTGGGTGTGGTCAACGTGAGAATTGTAGGGAGACTGGGGAACCGTAATATAAGTTTTGTCTAGAAAGTCTTATCAATGACTGGACGGAAAAAAAAAATATTGGGTGTAGTTGGGTGTGGTCAACGTTAGGATTATAAGAACGCATGGGCACACATGCATTGGCCAGATAGCTGATCGCAACAAGGAACGCTTGCGTAATGTCGGACCTGATGCGTTGAACACTGTGTATGTGTCTATTGAGATCTTCTACATAGAATTTTCCGTTCACGAATATACTCTGCGGTACTTACTCGTGCTGGAACATAATTTTGACTTCTGATTTGCTCATGTTGGTCTTCTTAAGGCCAGTGCTGTCACTTTGTTTCGTGGTCTTACCCGAACACCCAATACTCATCTGCTGTGATTCAGTTATCTATAAAGTGTGGGTCTTCACACGCACCTTCCAAAGCTTCCGGCACTTTTCAAGTCGGCGCGACTTCATTAACACTTTGGACACCAGCTTCCCGCACACTTTCCGCACACTTTCCGCGACTTCCATTGCCATTGCTTTCCGTCTATTTAAATAGTTGTTTCCCAGAACCTTAACGATTAAGAGACAAAAAATTTTAAATGCAATTTATACAATACATTAAAAAAAAAACCTATTCCTTTGAACCTTATCCAGTAATGTTCTATGTTTTAAATTTTCAAAATAGAAACATTCCAGGCGAGAACATTTCGTTTTTCTTGTTTAGACTATGGTGTTTTATTATAAAAAGATTCTCTTAGTTGGTTACAATCAGCATTAAAAAAAAAGCATTTTAGAGTCAAATTTTCTCATCTTACATTGGCTGACTTTATCACTCCAATTTTCAATGACTCTGTCGCAGGCCATTCTTTAAGTAGAATGAACACATAAGCATCTTGTCGGGAAAACTTTTGAATGAAATCTCTTCTTTAGTACAAAGTTAAATCTGGTTTGCGGTAAAGCCACTCATTTTTGTGTGTGCCAAGAAACTCTGCTCCAGCGAGCCTAGGATCATATACAGCTGTAACCACTCCATTAAGTGCCACAAACATTCTCGAAATCATGGTCTACTCTGAAGTTGAAGATCGTTGGTTCGATTTAATTTGTTTATAATGAGAAACCACTTTCTCGAGAGTCATAGAATGAGGCGAAGTAATCAGTAATGAAAACAGCAGTTTCTGCAAAGTGCCACCACATATGACTGGTATCAGTCGACGCAGTTTATGAGACCTGCGTCTGGAGTGTCGAGTTCTTCAATTTCTTGCATTGAATTCGATGAAATTTCGAAAAACTTTTTTTCGCCAGAAATGGTTTTGACAAAGAATCGACCCTCCTAAATCATCGCTCGGGTAGATGTGGCCACTAAAAAGGAGAAACATTTTTTGATCAGTTCATTTTCCTCAATGTTTAGCCGGACACGAGAACATTGTTAAAAACTGAAAAAATTTCGATCCGTAGTGCAATCCATGAGCGCGTGTCTGTTGTGACAAGAATATGCAACTTTGTTTCTTTTTCTGTCGTGCGCTTCAGTGTCTTCTCCTCCTGCACTTCTGTGAATATAGATTCTGTAGCATGAGTTCCAATTTAGGGATAGCGTTTTCTTTCAATGTTTAAATGTTTAATGAGACAAAATCTAACCTTCTTTTTGAAGATTCTTCTGCAAGTCATGCATGACCAGTAAAATATCTTCCATCGAGCATGTTTTGAAAAGTCTGATTTCCTCCAAGTATTGAGCATTTCAAAAACCTGTCTTAGGGAACCAAATGTGTTTGAAAGGTGACATTAGTACTTGGAATAACCTGGTAAATAATGATCAAATTAGAGTGCAGCAAATGGTTGCCCGCTCTAGGTGTTGGCATCGTTGTTGTAAACAAGCGACTTAACGAAACCCCAAAGCAAATAATGCAGTGATGTTAAATCGCGGCATCTTGGTGGCCACTTGTGAGCGCTAGTTCTGGAAGTAAGCAAGTCACTGAATTTTTGGTTGCAACTCTCCCAACATTTTCTTCACTGGACACGCATTCATTGCTGTTGACAAATATGGAAATTTACAGGTGCCATAATACAGAATGGCCCCCAAACCAACACAAATCCAACTCTGCTTTGCAACCGATCTAAATGATGAGTTTCTTTGAGGAGTTCATGGAAATAGTAGCTATAGCCATCGAGATCTTTCAAATTACAATATATTTTTTTTTGTCGGAGAAGACCACGCGATGCCACTTCGAAGATCAGGTCACATGAGCGCGATAAAAAGTTAGGCATTGCGCTTTTCGAACAGAGTTAAGTGGTGAATACTTCTCGATTTTTAGTATTTTTTATATGCATTCGAAATAACACGACTCATAGTTGTAAGACTTGTCTTGATACCACATTTTTTCCTATTTTTGCAAAAGAGTCGTGACAATTTAATGCTCTTATTAATATAAGTCGTCTCTCCGCATTAGTAAGCACACGGTGTGTGTGGCCTTTTTAAGTTGTATTTGTTTTTTTCTTTTATTTAAAAAATATTTTTTTTTGCGATTTAGAATTTCAAAGACTGCAAAGGTCTACATTAGCAAGGGTGCAGCGTATTTTGTAGTCGTCAATACACGACTGCTTCATTCTTACTTCATTATAGTGAACGCTTGACAACCATACGCACGACGCACAACAACGCACAATTTTGTTGACTAAAACTTTAACAAAACTAAAATAAAATACCAATATGAATGCTGATGCGCAGGATCTAGTGGGTGAGTGATGTTAATTTTGTGTCTAAGTGAAATGTTGCACATTAAATGAAATGCCAAATTCAACAAAATAATGCAGAAGCTGGTGTTCCTGGTGGTGGTACTCCTGTTGATGGTGGTGCTGCTACTGCTGGTGATGGTGATGGAGCTGCTGCTGCTGCTGCTGCTGAACAAATCGATGAAGACGACATACCCTTGTCTCTGCTCTTTAAAAGTGCTAAAAGTACAACAGTTGGACAAGAAGCTGCTCGAGATGCTATAGATAATGAAGCAAAGGCAGCCGATTCGTCATCAATGAAAAAACGCGCTAAAGAATTGGCGTTGGTGAAAGCGTCAAATTCTGTTGTAGCACATCCGACAGTCAATGCACCTAGAGTACACCGCGTAAAGCGTTTGCAACACAGAGTTCCGATTTTCGTACAGAAAAGAGACGTATTCCTATTTTTCGATGGTTTCAATGAAACTTTTGATTGTTACGGATTTGCGTCGCTACCAAAACTTGTTGCCGGTACACGTTTCGCACCAGTTTCACTTGCCATTGCCAATAGAGTCAAGGAGTCAACAAGAATAGTTGTAGATTTGGTCGCAGCGGCTAGGCGCAAGCGACTCGGAAAAGCAGGTATGTTGAAAATGAAGTAGTGAGGCTTTTAGTTGAGTCACAATTTTCAAACTTCCCAATTGATTTATTCTTTTTGTTTTTTTTTGTTTTGTTTTGTTTTTAGCTTTGACTTTCAACGAAACTTTTTTGTCACATTTATCTATACTAGTTGACATTGCCGATCCCGAATGTTCGCTATACTGGAATCGTTTTGATCGGACCGGAAACGAAGACGATGAAGAAGATTTTGCATCACGCTACACACGCTTTCGTACAAATAATCCAGTTAGTAACGCTAAGCTACCGGAAACCGTCAACGTTGTTGAAGTCCCGAATGAAAACGCTGTACACTTTGACATATCCATACCGTCGGAACATCCCTACTTAGGAAAAAATATGTGCCGTATGCAGGACGGCGAATACTTGAAACCTGGTGACAGCTACTGGATGCATACGTTCTTTTATTCTAATTTTATATATCCTGGTGATATACTACCGTTCATGATGAATACCAGAGTATTGGATGTAGAAGAGCAGAACGGTGCTGCGGCCATGCCCGAGGGTATTAGAATTGGTATTGTATTTCCGTGTATCAATGATCGTATGTCTGGCGGTAGTGATAGCGAACAGTATGGCGTCACGGGTCATATATTTGAAAGGCGCTTAAATGAAATTGGAACACGTTTGTTCAAATTTCGTGCAGAGCAACGTATTATAGTCTATTGCAGCAATATGTTCGAGTAAGTTATATTTCTTACATGCGTTACATATGTGTGTATGTGTGATTTAAAAATGTACACCGTTTATAGAAACATCTATAATATCTGTGCAAATCCAACCGAGAAGTTTTATTGCTATGCCAAAGTTCTACCTGAACTTTGCTTGCCCGAACCGTTCGGCTGCCTTAGCATGGGCAACATGAATCGTTTTCGTCATGATGAGGGACAGATGGGTGAGAAATTTAAACGGTATGTGCAGTTTCGTATTACGTATATTAATACGAATTCTCTATAATTTCTTAACTAATATATTTGGAAAAATTTATATATTGAATAATACGTGGACGAAAGTTTGACATTTTTTTGTTTTAGCATAAACGTACGCAGAACATTTTGATATACGAGCACTATTTGTTCCATTAGAGCAACGAAGGACGATTCATTGTGAATGGTAGACAACCATTCTCGGAGAATTGTGGAAAACCAACCGCCGTAGACGGTTCAATTGGTTTACAAAAGATAGTTTTTGATGTGGCAACCAATGACTTCTTTTGCTGCACTTTCGTACAGCAAAAATAAATGATTTACGATGCCTGTTGAAACCTTTAAGCAGCTCGTATTACAGGTATTTACCACCGAGTGACAAAATTTATGCGAAAATTGCTCGTACAAAAAAACGTTCTGTGTACGTTTATGCTAAAAAATATCAAACTTTCCACCGGGCAACAGAAAAGTTAACTCTCTTTAAATTTTTTTTTTTTTACCAAATCAGTTTCCAACGGGCCATGATGACGCTTCCAGCACACGTTTATCGTGATTACGATATCTCCAAAATTTTAGCAGATGTAAGCAAATACCTCTTACCTCTTTGTTACGGTTCGAAACTGATTTTTCAACTTCAGAAGTATGTCACGTTTTGATTACACTTGGAATTGGTGCTCAACGTGCCAAGTGTATTCAAATCGAAATCACTGCCGAACCATTTATTCCTACACGGAATACGGAAAAGAAAACATTTATTAAATTTTAATTTCTAATATACTTAAAGGCGCGCGAGATGCTTAAGAAACATAAAATTTACTCGATGCCCAGCTGCCCGATAGAACTTTCGTTCTGGCTCGAACGCAATTTACCCGTACCAAATGATATACAGTACGCAATGTTCATGACAGATTTGGTGCATAAACGCCTGATGATGATCGGCAATACATTTAAAGGAGTAAATGAGTCTCCGATTGTGATACATACCAATGTGCTGCGGTTTTCGAATTCGAATAAATTGTTCCAAAGTAATTTCATTAAAATGTTTCATATTTGATATTCTGAATGATTTTTGGATTTTCGAATTGAGATATTCTGCTTCAATTGCAACCAAGCATACAATTTATACGGATTCAAAAAACGTAGCACGGTGCATATACGCACCATAGATACATTACTTACTTTTGTTAAAATTTTCGTTCTAGCATTCGCTCTTCTATTGCAATAAATGCATCAACGTTGTAGCTGAATATAAAGAACTTTTCGCCATGTGCAAAAATGGAGTACGTGCGCAGTATTGCGATCCAGGTAGCTCGTATATAATTTGCTCGTAACATATGTTCACAACTACATATAAACTTTTTCGATTCTTACAGGTGGTCAGATTCGCAAAGTCTACACTGTGCTAAAAGCACTACCAAATTCTCTGTGTCTCAGGGGTCTACCATCAAGCGAATACACCTGGTTTCCGGGGTGAGTACGGATATATACATCAATCTACAAGTATATACATATAAATATTTCGCTCATCTCACGCATCACATTCCCTTCCGTTACAGATATAGATATCAAATCATCACTTGCAAATTGTGCTCACAGAACCTCGGCTGGGTATTCGCGGCTATCGATAAAAATCTTATACCAAAAGTTTTTTTTACTCTAGACGATTCTAGTGTATGCCTTAATAAGGTTAATAGCCTACGTCCAGAAAAAATTCGTTCTGTTATTCATTACGAAGTGGAGCGCGTTCCTTAAGACGTTTATTCCACTTTTGGATTTTTTTTTTTTTTCTTAATTAATGTGTTTAATTCAGTATTGAAAACACTCATTTTTTTACTTATATATTACAACATAAAATAAAATAAGCTTTCATTTGAAACAAAAAAAAAAAAAAAAAAAACAATAACTCAAATCAAGTCTCTCGGTCATCATTCGTTCGACAGATCTGGAAATTTTTTATTTTGTATGGTAGTGTATATATGGAGTACAACCACATAAACCTATGTAGGTATATACATATTTTTAATTTTCTTTTCATCGGTTTGATTTTTTAGTTATCCAGCCAAATGGAGTTTTGATATGGAGTAGCTCCCATACAAAACAGGACTTTTGTATAAAAAACTTTTTAACTATAAACAATATCAAACTAAAATGAATGAATGTATCAACGTTGATACATTCATTCATTTTAGTTTGATATTGTTTATAGTTAAAAAGTTTTTTATACAAAAGTCCTGTTTTGTATTGGAGCTATTCCATATCAAAACTCCAGTTGACCAATTGATCACACTGCTCATGTTAGGATTTTCAATTTTCATTTTATTTCAACCAATATCAACTAGAAAATCGATTTGTTCGAACTTTTAATGACCCGACACTTTGTATGTGATGTGATGTAATGTGAGTATTCCAGCAACGTTGAGGCGTAGCTCCCATACAAACAAACCTGCTTTTGTGCGATAAGGTTTGAAGTTTATTGTTAGCAGTATTGAAGTTTCGTTTATTTTTTAATTTTGCATACCCATACCCGGTGGACATGTACATATGTTAAAGGTAGAATGAGCTGTGACAGATCATATAAAGTACTTATACATACTCGTATTCAAGATCAGCATTGGAAGAGTCAGCGAGTCGATATGGACTTCATCTGTTCATCTGTTTTAACAAATAGATCTTGCAGACTATAAGCGATAGAGACTTCAAGTTGAGATATTTAGACTCTCAATTTCGCTCTTCGCATAAAGTTAAGTGTATATTAATCTCACTTTGAGGCGTAGTTCCCACTCAAATCTGGCGCTCATTTTTAATTTTTTGTATAAATTTTTTGTTTTTTTTTTTTTTTGTTTTGGTTATGTTTATGATTTATGACGCTAGAAATGCCAAATTTGGTATATCTTACGTAAATCATAATAAAATATATCGCATGGGTCCAGAACGGTAGCGCCATTTTTGAGTTTTTGTGTATGGAAATTTGTTGTTCATATTATTAATTATTTCTAATTTTTCATCAATTCTTACAAAATATGCTGCATATAACTAGATTGCACTACTATGGTTCACATAAGGTGCCTTAAACAAGTTACAGGGTATCACGAAGTCGAGCACACTTGAATGCAGCGTTCTCTTTTGTTATTCTTATACTATTCACACATATTGTGCAATGGTATTACCAGTTTGTCTGAAAGTTTGTAATAAATTAAAAAAGTTATCATAGATCTCATTAAGTATATATATTGTTGATCAGCTTGACGAGACGTGTTGATCCAGCTATATGCGTCTGACATATATGTTAGTTGTTGCGATTTTTTTATGTATAAACTTCTAATATATGCAGCTGTAATCCGGCAGCTAGACTTATTTTAATTGCATTTAAATAGAGTATCTATATTGACATGACACGCCCACTGTTTAGGGTAGCGCATATACAAACCACATACGCATTTTTGTCTTTTTGTATGAAAAACATTTTTATTGCCGTCTATATCAACTTAAAAATGGAAATTGTAGCTTCTTAAGAATAGTTGCTTTACAATGAGTGCCATGCTCCCGTTTCTATGGGGTAGCCATAACCACTTTCAAACCACCCAATCACTTTTGACTTTTTGTAAGAAAAACTTCTTTATTTAGGTCAATATCAGCTTGAAATTTGATATTGTGGATTTTTATGAACAACCGCTTTATATAAATATACTAATGCGCCTGTCCCACACACTTTTTGGAGTAGCCCCGTTACAAGTCCCCCGCACACTTTTGTGGTTTTTTTTTTTTTTTTTTTTTTGTATGAAAAAGTTCTTAAAAGAAGTAATTATTAGCTTATCATTCATTATGATTATGGCATTCGTTATGGTGGTCGCTTCATATACATTTACTAATGGGCTACACCCGCTCACTTTTTGGAGTAGCACCTATATAAATTCACCGACCACTTTTGTGCCTTTGTATGAAAAATTTATTTATTTAAGCCAATATCAGCTTGAAATTCGATGTGGTAGTCGCTTCGCACACACTCACCAATCAACGCAACGCGTTCAAGTTTTAGTGTGACCCCTATACAAACCTGCCATCCCATTGAAATTTCGTGTGAATGGTATTGGAGCTTTGGTTCAACCGAAGTTAACGTTTTTTCTTATTAGTTCTTTAATTTACTGTAATTAAATATAAGTAGAGATTATTGGAGAGCACGTCCACCATCTTCTATAGTTATCTCTTAGTATAATTCGAACAAGCAATACTATTTGTTTATTTTTAAGGTGCCAGTTATCTGACAAGTTTAACGATTCGCGTTAAATTTGCTGTCACTTTTAGTTTATAGTTTAACTAAATTATAGGATTGTCTGAACATAGCTTTACATTAAATGTTTACATTATATGTTTCTATACTCTTCACACAGTGCATGAATAGTAATATAATTTAGTGACAATGTTTGCACCGCCTTAAAGAAGATCATAGATACCGTGAAGTACTTATGTATATATATATTCTTGAGCAACACGACAAGTCGAGTCGATTTAGCCAAGACCGTCTGTCTATCTGTGAGTTTGTTTGCGCCCTATTCTGTTTACTTTTTGAAATATTGGTTTTAAAGTTAGTATGAGACCTTTTTATAAGCAATGCAAGTATCAAAATAGTTGATATTGTATAAATTGTATTAGTAAACATTTGAGAATTCGTTAGCTCAACTGTCTAGAGTGCTGTCTAACATTCTAGACGACATGGATTCAACCAAAGCTTATTTAATTTATTTCTAACTGTTTCTAATTGTTTCATGCGCAACAAAATTATGCACAACCTATTATTTCTTCTACAATCATCAAAAAGGCAAAATAATAATTTTTCAATCTAAGCATCGCTTCAAAAATTTAATAACTGCCAGCGTTGCCGAGCAAACAGTGCAAGTGTGAAGAGTATAAAAGCTTCGGTGCCACTGAAGCGGAGCTAACAAAAATCGTCTAATCAACGTTCCAGAGATACGTTCTTGTGCTCTTACTGCACTCGTAGTTTGTGTTCATCCAGTAAAAATATCTACTTTTATGACTCAAAACTGTCAGTGCCTGGTCAAGAATTCCGACTGTTTAATCCGTCAATGTAAACATTGGCGCCAACGACCATTTTTTGGAAAAATGGCTTACGGGTATCTTTATATTTTAAATATACATATTTTCCATTAAAAAAGAAAACGATTAAGTCAATTAATTTCTTACAGACTCCAGAACCATCCGGCTGTGAAATACTGTTAACAACTTGTATATATTTTGCTGATCAGTCACAAACTTTGCGTCGCTTCAAAATTAGTGAACTTTCAGGATTAGTGTAAGTAATATTTTTTAAGCTTTATAGATTTTAGAATTGAGTTACATTTTATTTCATTGTGAGCACTAATATGTGTACACGTGTAGTGCATGTGCAAGTAGTTTCTTACATAGTTAATGAGTTATTGAAGTCATCCGCCGCGCACTTTGTCTGAGACTAAACGACAACTAGTCGCTCAGTTTTTAAGATTTTGTTCTGAAATCAGTTATGGAGGCTTCCTATGTTCCTAAGGTGTACATATATTAGAAGTAACATGCCACGCATACTTCTGTTATTGCAGTCAATGTCAACTTAAAAACTGACATTAGTACTTCTTATGAACGGACTGGACTCTTCACATATCTATCAACCGCACTTTTTAGTTAGCACTTGAAATTTGAATTGGTGGCTTTTTGTGAATCGACGCGTCACATTATTATCAAAGACAACATTCAAAAGTAGTCCCACGTTTAGGATGTTCGATTTTACAAAAAAATTTGTTATGTTCACTATTTGAAACTTCATGGTAGAAAAACTTCGATTCCAACAAAGCAAATATTTTTATACCCTGTATTTTTATACCCTGTATGTATTGTATGTAACAAGCAGAAGAAGGTGTGGTAGACTTCATAAAGTATATTTTTATATACTCTTCATACTCTTATATATTCTTGATCATCATCAGAAACTGTGTCGATTTTATCATGTCCGCCTGTCCGTATATCAACTGTTTGGACATTGAGTTCTTGCAGACTATAAAAGTTAGAGACTTCAAGTTTGGATATGGATTCGACTCTAATATTACCGCTTCAGATAAAGTGTTTCAAATGAACGTACTAATCCCATCACAAGGAGTGGTTTCTTATTTTGGTTACGTGAAAATATACATATGTGCAAGAACTGCGTGCTAAACGAAATGCTTGCGCAGATGTCAGGCTACAATGAGAACAAATGACAATCAACGAACAATATACTTCATTATATTCTCTCGCATAAGTCTCTACCTTCTTAACTCTCCTATCCTGTTTTCATATTTCAAAAATATGCATGTAGAATTCGATGGTTTGTGCTCTAGTATGTATGTATGCATCAGTTGCGTATATACATACTCGTTCAAATGAGAATATATATATTTCTATTTATGCGCATAGGCAGGTAGATAAAATTAATGCATTTAACCTATAGAGTGCAAATAAGAAAGAGATGGATAATATGGTTTTGTATTGTAGGTGAAACAAAAGACTGCTCTCTTTGTCCTGCTCATTTACATTGTCTTTTCATTCGGTTTGGTTGTTTATTGTATCGAAACAAGTTCACCAGAACTTATAATTGCTTGAAAGCTTTCGTTCTATTTGCGAGCAGTCCGACAATAGAATTGTAGCCAAATTAATTAAGTACTACATAAATTACGTTGGATTCTTAAAAATATAACATAAAAAGTGTTGTATTTGAGGTGTCCGAGTGAAAGACGCGTGTTGTGCATTGCTTGAGCGTAACTTAACGACTGACTTTATTAATGTGTCCTTTGTAAATCTATAATAATTGGTATATATGTGTGTGGTATGTGTATGTGTGAAAGATATGAATGAGAGCATGAGTGAACGAGAGTAGGTTAGTACATTTTTAAATTACACATATATAACAAAAATGATATAGAATGCAAATGTAGAAGAAGCAGATCCAGAGGATGGAGTCGTTTTAGTCGTCGATGGTTAAGTCTGTATTTTCTTATTTCACCTAATATCGTTCTAGATAATTGTAGGTATTTATGTTCCTCAAGTACCAAGTAGATCCGGTGTTTTTTCTCAGTATGAGATTTTGTTACCGACGGGTGTGTTACCGTTCATTTTACGGTCGACATAAGCGTTCATTCGAGCGACTAACTATCGATTAACCATGGCTCGTTTTCGTAGTACGTATTTTCTAAATATAAAATCGCAAATTGGACTACCAGAATGCGCCATATACGAGCCAACCCACATGCCCGAAATCATATTTAAACACTAATGGCATAAAATTATCTCTCCAATAAAGCCAATTTTAATTCAATTCCAAGTTTTACACCGCTACAAAAAGAAACCACTCTACACTTATGCCATTTGTGACAACAATTAACAAGCTGAATGTGGCATAAACTTGAAGCTAATTGAAATATTAACAACAAAATTTGAGCCGAAATATTGTCTACTACGAGTATATTTGCTACTGTTGTTGTTGTTGTTGTTGTTCTATCCTTTTTTTCTGAATAGAAACGCATAAAAACGTTTTAGAAGCAAACCGCATAACGAGACCTCAGAACGCAACGCAACGTAAACTAAAGTATGTATAAAGCCGTGAGTGAGGTTGTTAGCTAAGTGTAACGCATAAACAACTTCAAAGTGTTGAAAGTTATGAACACGCACAGCTACGCTTAATACATCCTTTAAATACACTTAACTACACTACGTATACCTACGGTGTGTATTTACACGCAAAAACCAAAGTGCAGACACGAAATGAATTAAAGTTTATTTTTAATTGCATTCTAAACAGCAAAAACTGTCTACATACTCGTAGAATTTATCGAATAAAAAATAAAAAACAACTCCTGACAAGGTAAAACCCAGGTAACGTAAGCCTATTTACAACTCACAAAACTTCATTTTAACTCGCCAAATGGTTTTCTTATTTGATGTCAGTCATAGAGCAGATGAATGAAATGTGTTTGGCTAGCTCTGTAAATGTATAGATAACGGGACATTTGTCATAACAATTACCATTTTAAGTCGTAGCAACTCGATAAATTCAAAGAAAAAACCTTTACATTTATGCAAAACAATATCTCTTATTGAAGCACCCTTTACAAGTTAATCGTTGTAAGACAAGGCTCATTCTAAAACCCTTTATACAAACCGTGATTTAGTATTATCAGTTTGTCTGAATGTTTGTAACACGAGACAAGTCGCTCTAAACTGTTCGTCTGTCTGTATTTTATTTTGAAATATGTAGCTGAAACAAGTTATGGAAACATGACATGCCCTTTTTTAAATGTTGCCGCATACAAACCCACAAATATGCATTTATTAGTATTAAATTTAACTTGAAATTGGATATTGCGGTCTCATATGCATGGATATTTCACTAGTCGTGTCCCGCAGTGCAGTATTCGACATGTTCGTCATTTAATAATGATGCGCCAAGCCCTCGACCCATTGGAAAATGGGTCGAGAAGTTTGAAGAGACCGGTTCAACGCTGGAAAAATCAAAATCCGGGCGTCCAAGGTCTTCGAGAACGTTCGAAAACGTAGACAGTGTTACTCAGTCTGTTCGTGACAACCCGGACCTTTCGATTCGGAAGCGTGCTGTTGCTTTAAACGTGCGGTTGCATACTTTCAATTCCTTATATTTCGCGCTGGTCTGACCAGATTTTCTATATTTCTATATAACGTTTCAAGACCTTTTTAATGGTAGAAAACACGTCTCCATCGGCCTTATCAATAGAAAGCTCGATATTGCGCGTTAAATATAGTGCTCGTGCAACAGTCACACTGAGCTGGGCTCTCGTCACTTGCGTGGACTACCGGCCACAGTCATGTGCAACAACTAAAGCAACTATTTTATGTATATGAGTACAAAAACAAAAAACAAAAAAAAACATATATTAATAAAAACGGAAGTGCAAAAGGAAGCGGAAGCGTCAAAAACGGAAGTACCAAAGCGTGCAACGCGACAACGCGCGCTCACACACACACACACACACACACATATAGTAAAATGTAAGCCAATGCGATTCGAGTACTTATTAAATAAAGCATTCCAAAATATTCAGTAATGAGCCTAGTATACGAGTATGTATTTAGGCTGTAAAATCAATCTTAAGCGCTGAATGGGAGATCATGAGGGTGACGACGCTTAAGTCTGCTGGACAATAAGCTATTATATAATAGTTATATCGCAGTATGTTTTTGTCTGATCAAACAACTTCTGCACATAGCGTACGCTCAGCCTGCTTAGCTCCAGTTCAACACAGGGTATTCCAATTACATCGTGGATGGTGTAATTGTATTAAAGATCATGCATTAAAGATCATTGCTCTGGAACCTTTGCAGAATTTCTATGTTCGAATCACTTGCCACTCCACAGAGCTGAAGAAAATATATTCTTTGTGCAACATTACTTTATTTGCCAGCAACTCAGCAATTTTTGATCGGCTATTTTGATAATTTTAAAAAGCTTCAAGTGTGCTTCAATTTTGCTTTAGTCCTCATGTACCTAATGTAACGGAGATATATCACTTGATTAATTCTGGGAAGCAGAACTTGGGAAGTATATGTTCCAATGGATATTCTGTATCGGCGCTGAAATCAGCAATAGTTGGCACTAAAATAAATGTGAATGACTTATGACTATTTGAAAAACTATTTTCCCACTTCAAGAAACACTCTTAATGAAAATAAAATTTTTTATTATTTTAATACGTGCATAGCAAAGCATTTAAAACCCTGATCAAAATACTCGACAGTAATTTATTAGTTGCTTGTAAAGAATATTGAAGTTTCGGTTCTACGGACGTTATGTTTGCTCTTGTTTTTGTATCAATTTCTGAGATACTCCAATATATTTGACATAAGCACATAGATTTTCCATACCATATCAACATCAACTTTAAAACTAACGTACGTACGCTTCATATTAATATTAAGAAACATAACTCACCCACGTTTATGGGTAGCGCCCAGACAGACTTACCATTCACATGTAGAATGTTTGGTTTTACTGTGCATACATATATTTTTTTTCTTTAAACTTCTTGTGAATTGTATTAAGGTCTCGATTACACAGCAGCTTGTTTTTTTTATCACTCGTAAATGGAACAGCACTCGTCCAACTAAAATAAAAATTGTTTATGAGTTTGTTTGCCTGACTGTCGGTCTGTTTGTCTGTCTGTCTGTTTGTCTGTTTTTTTGTAGAAGTGACGAATACGTCGTCATATGTCGTATTTTTATGTTTATGCATTTTGTTGACTTTTTTATTGTAATTGTAATCATAATTGTTTTTGTTGCACACACACATACACACACGTATGTACATTCAAACAAACTAAATAAAACATTGTTTACAACAACAACTGCATGTATACATTAAACTGAAACAACAACAATAATAAAATAATAAGAAAGAACGCTACAATTGAGTGTCATCGACTACAAAATACCCTTTATTCTAATAAGCTGATTATTATTTATTTGTTAATAATTTGTTGCACTGTACACATGTCATGAAACCTACAGCTTTGATCACTTGATAACGTTCATCAATACATTCGATTTAATGTATCATTAAATTAACAAACTCACACACACACACACACACACACAAATATTAAACCACAGCAAGCGAGCAGTCAGTTACCAGTTGTTAAAACTCTGCAAGTGCGATAAATATAGCAGCTTGCGTATTTTATTTTGTATGCGCTTCGCTATTATTTTGTTGAATTTCTTTCTGTTTGTAGTTGTTGTTGTTGTTGTGAAATAGCAATGAGAAGAAACGCATAAGCGTTCAATTGAAACCACTTATCCTTCAAGTCAATATCTTCAATTGCAGAACAAAAAAAAAAGTCAACATAATGAGAACGCCTGTAAATTGATAAATTCGGGACATCAGCCACATTTTTACTTTTCCATAGCATACGACGGTGTTTAGGGCTTAGCACATACGACATATAAACCAATTATGCATACCATAATCTTACATTAAAGCACGAAAAGCGGACATTTTCGTAAATGTGCGACAATAAACTAATAAAATGTTGCTGGGAATGACAGATACTATGTGTGACAGCTTACGGACGAAAACTCTACGATTTTGAAACCACGAAATGGATAACACCAAATTTCTGGCAGTGAACCATTTTTACACTCTATAGCATTCTTTCTTGTTATTTCATTGAAGATGTCTAACTTTGTGCGGAATAAAGTGTTTTTGCGGGAAGTTTTACTTCATTACTTTAACATGAAGAAAGTGCCAGTGAATTTTGGTGAAAGTTTAGCTGAAAAAACGTGTCGAAAGTGTTTAGCGCGGTGACTTTGAGCTAAAAGACAAGCTCCAACCTGAGAATGACTGAAAAAGTTCGAAGATCAAAATTTGCAGTCATTGCTCGATGAAGTTCCATGGCAAACGTTTCAA
Source organism: Leucophenga montana (assembly GCA_035044765.1). Lineage (NCBI taxonomy): Eukaryota > Metazoa > Arthropoda > Insecta > Diptera > Drosophilidae > Leucophenga > Leucophenga montana. The sequence goes on from JAWNNQ010001767.1 coordinate 337,630, forward strand.
AAACTAGCTAAAGCAGCGGGATTTGACTTGTCAAAGGAACAAGAACTCTATTAATTCAAACAGCCAATACATAAGTATAGCTAGTTATTTACGCTGTAACATTAATTTGTACAAACTAAATATTTTAAACCGTTCTTTATTCTATAACAGGATGCGGGGTATCAAAACAAGAAGTAAAGCACAACAAACGCATAAAAATTGCAAGCATTTTTAGCGTTTTTCACACAGTTGACGCTACGCAGCATCGTCCTTTTGCCCCGCATCCTGAACATGTGTCGCTACATCTTGTTTCATTCAAACATAAAGTTTATGTGTCCTGATGTTTAATGTTAAGTGGGCAATGGCGGCGGCTGTCGCCATTTTTATACAATTCGTTGCTGCACTTCCGGTAAAAGTTTTTTGTTTCTTCTTTTTTTTTGTTTTTTTTTTGCGCAATGGCGCTTTTTATGTGACTGTTGTTGTTGTTGTTGTTGTTGTTGTTGTTGCTGCTGTCGCGACATTGAAGCAATCACCAAACGATTAGTTGCCTTTGACTTTTATTATGATTATGTATATTACTTTTATACTTACATACGTACGCATGTATCTATGTACGAGGGCAATTTGATAAGTCGATGGTTTTTTGATTGTATTGATTTGAGTGTAGTCCTTGAAGTAGTCAAACTGCATCATTAAGTTTGTGTTTGACAGTCATTGAAAGCCGACATGAAAGGCAGACAGACGGACCGAAAGCCGAACTATGCTGAAAATGACTTCAAGTGTTTGACGTTGGTTAATTTTTGCGCCATTTTATAAACGTGAATGTACTATGAATCCATTACTGCACAACAGCGAGCAAGCAGTAGAAACAGTGTTTTTTTCTGGTCGCATTGGCGCGGTAACTTTCCGATTTCTGTTGTTGCTGTAACAGCTTTTTCTGCACTGTACCAGAATATATATACAATACAATTAATTATATAACATGATAATATTGTGATAAGTAATATATGTGAAAAATAAACCAAATCCCAACCCTAGGTATCAAGTCGCAGAAACGAGGCTATTGTATGCATCCATAGAACGGACAGGACGGACAGAGAAAGAGATGCGTCGTGTTGTGTGGCGATTAACCACACTCAGGACAGCAATAATTAGTGCTGATCCCGACTTGTTACCTATACGTATATATGTATAACACTTGAGAATGTTGCTCCATCCGGATTTTAATTGTGCTGCTACGAGGGAGACATTATTCACTCTCATCAATAGCTGTCACCAAGTACTATATTGTTCCTGATATAGTTTTTTGACTCTTTAACTCTGCATTTTTGTGCTATTGAGCCCTAAAGAATATAGAAATGTACAACACTATTTGGTATTAAGCTGCGTAACGTGATAAACTCGTTTTCTAACTTCTGATGTCTTCTCGAATACGTGTTGAAACAGTTCTCGTAAGTATGCCATGATTGGAATGATTGCTCCTATAATTACATGTTTGTGAACGGAAAGCATCATTACTTCTTCATGCAGCTGGTCTCCATGAGTCATTTGTAAACAACCAGTGGAATCCCTCAGAGCGCTATTTTCAGGCATTGCCATTAAGTCTTACTGAAATAAGAAGTCCAGACGGAAACACCATGATTTAGAACAGATTGTCCAATAGCTTTAAAGGTGGTAATGATTTTTTTCCTTACGCTAGAAATTCGCATCAAGCGCCTTCAGCATTTTGTTTCTTGACTTAAGCCGATTAATCGTCTTGGTGGCGTGAGCCTAGAATCTAAGCAGTGTATCGAAAGTTGTACTAAGTATCGTAGGGTACTAAAGTGTCACAATACACAAGTCCTCAGCATAGACATCTAGTTCCATTCTAACTTCCTTAGTCCAGGAGCTGAAGACGAAAGCCGACGACATGTGGGTTGTGAGCTTGAGGTTGCGAGCATTGAATAAGTTCAAAAAATTCTCTAAATAGATACTAATTCTCACACGAATTTGATCAACGTTCACGCCCGAGCGAAAAATGGTACTATCATTCGCAAAGGTCACCAATTTTATACAAGAATGAAGTAGAGACATCTTTGCCAAATACAGTGTAAACAGCAGAGGGAAGAGAACTCCACCCTAGAATACAATCATCGTTAGCTTTCGAATCCCCGACCTCATACCCCAGAACTCTACGTAGATGTAGCCTATCATTAATAGGTAGTTTAACAACCAGAGTTTTGTTTTGTTTTCAGGTAGTGAGATAGAATCAAATGCCATATTCAAGTCTAGAGCCACCATCGCCGCACATTCTCATTGCCTCGGCTAGTTGAGTTCATCAGCAATAAAAATTGTGATTTTGCTCAATGCTAAAGTCGTTCTGCGAATAATTCTAAAACCATGCTGTTGATGTGCTAATAGGCAATGTTCTGTCATCAATGGTAATAATAGTGATTCAAAAACTTTCGCAATAGGCCTATAAGACAACCGAACTTGAGCTTCATTGCCAGGTTCCAAAGAGGTACAATCCTTGCTCGCTTCCGTACGTCAGTAACAATTAGTTAAGATTTCCGATTTTTGTTCGTCTGTCTGTCTTTCATGTCTGCGCTCAATGGCTGTCAAACAGAAACTAAATGCCACTAAACACTTTTACAGTAGTCTATTAAAAGTTGCTAGTTGATAGGAGCCTTAAAGTCACTACGTGGGATATTCACTGATTTATCAAAGTGCCCTCGTATATACAAGTATGTATATATGTATGCTTGTATGTATATAAAATATATACGATATATATACATATATGTATATATATATAATATAAACGAGTATATTTTTGGCGTTGCGCTGATTAAATTTAACGACAGACAAGGGCAAGGACGATTGCGATTACGATGACAGCGGTAAGAAACATTACCATTATAATAACAACCACAACAACAACAACAACAACAACAAAAAGGACAATTACAATCGTACACACTAAGCAACAAGCAGCTCCATGAAAATGAGTCCTGTTTGCGTATTCTTAATATTTATATTAGCTCATATGTACATATGTATGTATTTATACATGTATGTGTATATGTATGTATGTATATATGTGTTTATTTATGTAGATATGTGTTCACCACAATTTGCTTTGTTGTTGATTATAATGAGTACAAATTACATTTGATTTAGCTGTTGGTTTTTGGTACTTTTATATCATACACACATAAATGTAGTAGTGTAAAATGCTATTATCAGTTTGAGAGAAACTTTGTAACGCATTAAAGGTGGCATTAAAAGACTCCAAAACGTGCTATATCCTTCTGTCTGTGTGGAGATTTTTGTTAAAATTGTATATGGTAGATTCTTATGGACCTATGCTTCACATATTTATATTTATATATATTATTTGTAACAGCACAAATGACTGCATTTAAAAGATATTCATTTGCAACTGTGCATCAAAATCGGGTGAATATTTTGCCCATGAACGGCTTACACAATCGTCACTCACACAACGTATCAAACACACATAGCCCTTGTAAACGTACACATACAAATATTAAACGATAACATGCGTGCAACCAGTTACAAGTTGATTAGACTCTGCGAGCGCAAAAGAGATAAGCGATGGCGAGTTTTACTTTGTATGTGCTTCCCTATTGTTTTGGCGACGTAATAATATATAGCATTATTCCAAGACTGCGGTCGATTGAGTCCAGCGCTGATATATATTAGTATATATCAATCGGTGTAATCCACAATATATGGTGGATTTATATGGACGGACGCTTCACATATTTATAGATATATCAATGGTTGCAATCCTCCAACTTCTTGCGTTATTGTTAAAAAAACTGTTTTTGGTGCACTTGATTCAATTAAAGCTCACTAAATGCGTACATTTTCAACTGATTATTGACTTTTCAACAGTTTTGTTAAGTAGAAAAATAGATCGTTAATTTTTGAAACGAATGTTGCTATGAAAATAAGTATAGTTTCGAAAGAATTAGTTGGAAATATTTATTTTCTCTTAAGGTCATTTTACATTGGGAAACATCAAAATATATTTTATATATACAATATATTTCCTCAATGCGAAAGAAGGAATAATGAAAATTGATCGGCTTCCGATACACATTTTTCAGGGTTAGCCAAACCCTTCATCAGTCGGATAGGCCGTACATTGTTAATGAATGCTTTTATATCAATTTTAATTGAAAATCGTCTTGTGTATTTCACGATTTTCTGTCATCGAATGATAACGAAAATGGAAAGACGTTATACACTCCCAGCATGCATCTAGAAATTGAGACTTTTAGTTGACGGAAATAAAGTTACCTCAATTTACTGTCAGAAACGTCTCTCTACATGGACACAGGGAGAAACACTAGTGTTCAAGGAACGAGATGACAAGGAGGAATGTCTTCAATCGGAACTTCAACATCAAATGGTCCGATAAGTAGACTTGGACGTTGGAAAGTTCATATGCATTAAAACCACATGCGATTAAGTGGTATACGGATGTATGTTTGACGACGAAAGGAACCGGGCTAGAAGTCGTAGGACCCATATTAAACCACTGGGAGTCCTTGGGCAGATATACTAGTATATTTCAATGTGAACTAGTCGCTATAATTAGATGTGCACAGTATAATTTGGATAGAGGCTATAGCAATTGTGAGATTGCTATTCCATCAGACAGTCAGGCGGTGTTAAAAGCATTAAGCTCAAATTCCGTCAAGTACAAACTAGTTGCAAAAATATTCCTAGGGGGTTACGCCGATCCGCGCAGAGCGAGAGCAATGTTCCAACTAGGAAGAAACCAGTTGAGAACATTGACAGGAATACTAACATGACACTGTCGACTGAGGAAACACATGTGTGTGATGGGTGTATATAGCTCCTCAGAATGCAGATTTTGTAATCATAAGGAAGAGACTCCTCTTCATATCGTTAAAGAATGCGAAGCAATAGTCAGAAGTAGATTTCAAATATTGGGCAGCTACGTTGTCGCCGAAGAACAACTGAAAAAGTTAGATCCTTGGATAATACTAAGGTTTATTCAACAAGTTGGAAAAAAGAAGGACATCTAAGTAAGAAGGACAAAGCAATACATATCTCTAGGTCACAGTTTTTAAATTATGTCTTATAATAATAATAATAATAATAAGGGGGGCTACCCCTTATAGTGTTCTTTTCATACACTTTATCTGAAGATTGAGAAGAAGAGTCTAAATATTCATACTTGAAGTCCCTATCTGTTATAGTCACCGAGATATTTTCGTTCGTGCAGACTGTTGGACGGACAGGCGGACAGGTCTATATTAACTTGTATTCCGATGCTGATCAAGAATATACTTTATGGAGTCTACCACTCCTCCTTCTGTCTGTTAAATAGATTTGCAAATACCTAATATTCCCTTTTACCTTATGGTACAGGGTATAAAAAAGAGAATACATACGAAAAAAGTTTAAAAAACATAAGGGGATTAGAGTATAACAGGTTTATGTCAATGCTGCGTATAACAGATGCAACAGCCATTAGTATGAAGCATTAGGACAAATATCTAATATTGCATAATCTGATAAATGCGATGCTATATCTCGGCCAGACGGAAATTTAACAGAAAAGTATAATATGTCAAAATTTGCCCAACCTCGCAAAGTAATATCACTCCAAATATGAGCATGAAAATTTGGACTCAATTTTTAGCAAAATTGCAAAATGTACTTTTGAAAATTTATTTAGACTTATATTTTTTCTTAATAGGGTTTGTATAGCGCCAGCTTAGCATTCATTTGAAACGAGATACCACATGTTGAAAAATATTTAACCGTTTGGCAACAGTAGCCATTTGAAGTTTTAGCTTTTTTTTTAGCTTTTCCCGCCAAAATTCGCCATTTTGAAAAAGTTTCTTAGTTTTTTGTGTATTAAAATCACGTATCAACAAAATTTAGATTTTCTAAAAAGGATTCAAACAAACAATTTCATTAACTCGTCGAAAATTTTTAAAAATGCATAACTTTTGAGCTGGTGGACCGAACAGATTTTCCCGATCTTGGGCTCGTAGAACTCGTCTCGACTGCAAGAATTAAAATAAGTTTGGGGTGGTAGGCCCCCTTATAAGCTCCAATACCACTTAAGGTGGGTATTTTCAACGCTCCATGTCTCGGACTGAGGTGATCCGATATTATATGTTTTAACATTTTCTGAATGCACGTTTCAAGACCTTTTTAATGGTAAATAACACATCTCGGTCGGAATTGCTCGATCGTGCTGCAGCCACAGTGAGGTGGGTTCCCGTCACTTGTGTGAGTTCTTTTTACTTGAAGTCATGGTACAATAATAAGATAAAGCCGTTTCTGGTAACTTAGGCATGTCAATATGCCAACGCGTTAGATAGAAAGAGAAGCAAGATTAACCGTATGAACGCGTAAGATAGAAAGAGAAGCAAGATTTTTTGTTTGCCTTGAATTTAAGTAAGTTGAAATTTCTTAAATCAAGCTATGATAGTATGAGAAGCGAAAAAAAAATACGTGAGAGGAAAATACCATTTGCTCTCTTCCAATTTTCAATAGGTCGAGTCTTGGCAAAATTTTCAATCGGATACCCGTTAGCCGAGTTAGTAAACGCGTTGACATATTGCCAGCGCCGTTCGCAAGTCTCCATGGATCGATGTCAGGTTCCTTCATCAAAGAACATTTTCATAAACCAGTGTTGTGCATGTCTTTTTTTTTTTTTTTTGTTTGTTTTCTTTTATACAGTTTTTCTATTTATAGAAAATTTTAAATTAATTTTGTTGCACTTAGGTTTAGAAAAATGTTCTTTGGTGGAAGAACCTGGTATCGAACCATGGACACCTGCGAACGTTGCTTTGAATATGCCTACGTCTTAGCTACCACGACTAACGGGAATCCGATATTTGAAGTAGGCGAATTCGAACCAATTGCTTTTCGCATTTATTGCGTTTGTGCTGTACTTCGATTAGCACGTAGCAACTTTATGAAATTTAATATTTGTATAAACTATTGGGTGTAGTTCAGTTCAGTTCGTTTTGATTTTTTTTTTTTTGTTTTTGTTTTTTTCGACTTCCAACTCGAAAAAATTTATCATATTTAGAGGCGATTCAAGTTAGAGACAATTTTCGATTTCTGCGATAGAAATGAATCGATGACCTGCCAAATCGTGCTGCATCTGTCGGAATAACCAGTAATAAAATGCACCATTGTCCGTAGAACACGGCGGATGCGCCAAAATGGGCCACCTGAGCGTTTCCAAATATTTTTTCACGACTTTTACGACATGCAGCTGAGCGTTGTCATGCGGAAGTATAACTTTGTCATTTCTTTGCACGTATTCCGGCCGTTTTTCTTGTCATGTTCAAACGTATCAATTGTAGCCTATACCGATCAATCTGGTTGTAGCAGCTCATAGTACACAACACCCTTTTGGAGCCACCAATTACACAACATGACCTTCGTTCGATCCATGAATATACGGCTTTGGTGTTGATGTTTAGGACGACGGCAATCATTGACCGTGCATAGTGCGTAGTATTTTTACTTCTTGGGTTTATCGTGGAATATCATTTATCACTTCTCAGCTCTAGTCACAATTCGATGTTAAAAACGCTTTCTTTGTTGCCTTTGAATCAGCTGCTTGCAGGTGAAAAATCATCTTTCAAAGTCTCTCAGTTACAGTTCATAAGGCAACCTATTGCCTTGCTTTTGAATGCTTTTCACGAATTTCAAACGTACAGAAACTGCTTGTTGAGTCACGCACAATGATTCTGCAAGCTACTCTTGCATTCGACTCGGATCTTCATCGAGTAATGAGGTAAATTCCGTATAAGATTTATCAGCTGGAGCATTGTCTTCATAAATTTTCACAAGCATTCAGCTGCACTTTTCCTCCAATTAAGCAGATGACTAAAACCTTCACCAACTGCTGCTCAGTTAACACAAAATTGAACATATTTAACACAATAAAAAACAAGTTTTCTTTCTAAAACTCAAATCGATATAAACTGATTATTATTAACAAATGTCTAACCTCTCTGAAAATAACGAAATCAGCTGTTACTATGAAACATTAAAAAACAGCCAGAGTCATATTTTGAAAACGAACCCAACTAATTTGTACACCCGATGTATAGACATCTATACTATTGAACCGCTCGTTGTGAAATTTTTTCTATGTATTACTATCGATCAAGAGAAGTTTAGAGGCTTGCTCGAAAAAGTCTGCGTACACAACAAAAAAATCTGCAATTTTAACTTTAATCGCAAATTTCTCAGCTAATGTTTTATGTATTGAATCAAACTTGGTATCGTGATCGAGTTGAGTTGCCCGTAAGAAGCCCCATATTTCAGCTGTATATAAGCAGAAGTGCATGGACTTTGCAAATGAGTACGTTTCCAAGCCCCCAGAATTTTGGATTAAGGTTTTTTTTTTCGAATGAGAACAAATTTTGTATTTTCGTGATTTCGTGAAGGAAAAAAGCTGTTAAGAAGATAGAGCAGTACGACCTTTGAAAAGGAAAATTTGTTGCCAACCGTAAACACGTTGGAGAAGGAGTTGTGGTTTGGAGTGTATGGCAGCCAATGGTGTCATCAAACTAACATTTATTGAATCAATAATGGACCAAACTAGTTATATCTAAGTTTTGAATGATAATTTGCTGCAAAGTTTCCAGAAGTTGGGGCTGCAAGAAGAGTTTTGGTTTCAGCAAGACAACGACCCCAAGTACAGTGCGCATAAAGTAAAGATCTGGCTGCTTTATAATATAAAAAATCAGTTAAGGACACATCCCCAATGTTCGGACCTGATTCCCATAGAGCATTTGTGGGACTTACTCGAACGCAGAATTCGTCAACACAACATTACAACCTAAAATAAAAAAAAAAAAAAAAAACATAATAACGGAGGAATGGGATTAAATTGCAGCTGGCGATAAAAAAAAAATTGTGAACTCTATGACAAGACGTCTTACAGAGGTATTGATGAGAAAGGGTTATCCTACCAGTTATAAACACGTTATTTTCTTCGATAAAAGCAGCCTGTACGCAGACTTTTGCGGTAGTGCTTTTCTGACATGTTGTAGCATAAAATTACAAATATATTTAGTAAAGGAAAATTAATTAATAAAACCAAGTTTAATTAAATACATAAAATATAAGCTGAGATATTTGCGATTAAAGTTTTAAAATTTTCAAATTTTTTTGTGGTGTACGCAGACTTTTTCAGAGAAGTCAGTAAGTGTATGTCATTTGCAACAAATATTTCATTAATTTATTCGATTATAAATGTAGATAAATGTATAAATATTGTATATTCTTCAGAAGTAACCATTCACAATTAATTAATTTAATTACACAATTTTTACTCAGATGCAAAGAAATTTTGATTTGTAACTAATCGACTTACAAATAAAACTTTGTTTGCATTTAATTTCAAAGTTGAATATGTTGTCAAAATCACTCAATCGAAAACTCTAAATACCTTACATCCTTACAAAACAACGTGTTTGAGGCAAAGTAATATTATGTACTCGTTTGTACTATCTACTACATGAATGCAATAGGTGAACCAATTAGCAAAAAGTCATATCAGTCATGTATGTACCTATAGGCATACACAAGGCGTTCTACATTTGTAAGTTCACATTTTTGTTTCGGAAAATACAAATAAATTCTTGACATTTGAACTGGAAGTACATTGTTATTGTCTTAATTTGAAACACTCTCTGACACGTGTCAAGTGTGTGTGTAGTCAAAATGCTGCAATTGTATTCGACAATTCAACAAGCTAAATCCTTCTTTTACTCAAATTTAAATGCATGCAACTAAAGAGTGCCAGCCATATTATATTACTACATACGAGTAATATAATATGGCTGGCACAGTCAGTGGCAAACACAGTAACATAATTTTTGCAAAATCTATTTTATTTTGAATTTCAGCTAGAGAGACTTTTCTAGCACTTTTGTTTTAAATTGCTTCATATTGAACAGATGATTTTAGATGTTAATGAATTTGTTCGAATCTTTAAATTATACTCCTTTATACAATATTCAGTATAACAGTAAAGTACTGTGTTATGCATGCAGACACAAAACCGCATCAGTAGTTTTTCCTTCTACCTTTTCTCCTCTTCACTTTTGATACGCCTATCACTACATTTCAGTATGAACAAATAATGTATTATAATGTATAAACAGCAATGGAGATTTTTTTTTTTTTTTTTTTGGCAATCAGTACAAAAACTAGGAACTATAATCAAATTTGATAGTAACTTACTATATATACTAACACAATTAACTATAAAAACAGAAAAAGCATTCATGATGCAGAGCGACGTATGATATTAACTTGATTTGAGATGATATATGATTTGATTAATTATATTGAGGTACTTTTTGGCAGATTCAAAGTGTGAATTGTGTTGAGCCTGTGCGGAATATTCAAGTGAAGAAGGTCAGAAGCCAGATTGTTTGGATGCAAGTTCAATCTTCCAAGATAGTTGCTGATGTGTCGAACCATTTCTTCTGCAACCGTTGACATTGTAAGATCTCTGTGTATGTTATCGTTTCGAACATACCGAGGTGCATCAGTGATCTTACGGAGTGTAATGTTTTGGTATCTCTGTAGGATGTTAATGTTAGACTTAGCTGCAGTTCCCTACAGCTGTATTCCGTATATCCAAACTGGCTTCAGGATTGCTTTGTAGTGTCTTATTTTGTTTTCTAGACCAACTGTGTTTTAATGTTCATTTATTTTCTTTTTGCTTTTATGTGATTTTTTCAAGTCAGTCAGTTTTTTGTCTAATGTCACGCCTAGACAAAAGACTACTTTTGCTGCTACATTCCATTTTTTCATTCATGTTTCTATACGATGCAGTTGAAGTTTTAAAAGACGTGTTGCGGCAGTGACAGAATTTTCTCCAGCAATTATTGCTGTACCATCCGCATATGTAGCTAATTTTACTTCGTCGCAGTTTGAAACATGCATATCTGCAGTATAGTAGTAGCTCCATGCCTTCGCCGAAACCCAAACTGATGATTTGGAAGTATAACGCCATTAAGCAGTGGAAGCATTCTTCGAGCAAATATTCTTTCCAATATTTTCAAAAATATTCCCAGCAGACTATATGATGACACTTCAGTTTCAGGTTTGCCAGGCTTTGAGATTAGTATTATCTCCGCACATTTCCATTGGCTGGGTAAATAGCTAAGCCTAAAGCAAACGTTGAAGATGAGAGCAAACAGCAATTGAAATAACATTCCAAAAAAATTAGCTTCAAAGAATTGGCTTTCGAATGGCACATTTGAATGATTCAATATGAGATGAGTTTCAATAAAAGTTGGTCACTTATTCGATAATACCTATAATAATAAAAATCCAATTTGATCTTTTACACTATGCGCTGCACTAGAAACTTGCAAAGAAGGTCCAGGTAATCAGTTTTTCTATACATTTTTAATTCATTCACTTAGTCAAGAGATTGTAAAACACAAATGAGTATATCCCCTCTTTTTTTTCGGACTTCGCTGGGCTAAGTTAAAATCTTTCATAGTAGAACGGTTTAAAAGCATACAATATCCTGGTCTACGGCAGGACAAGCTACTAAACCCTCCTATATACCCAAAAACTAATGCACATCTCAATAGACCTGAGCTGCTGAGGTTGCTTTTGGACTACATCACTGGCCAACATCCACTGAGATATCACTTCAAAAAACTAGTTCTCTCCTCAGTAACAGAGTGCAGACTCTCTCGAGAGGATGATGAAACTAGTTTACATTTGCTTTGCGATTGCGAGGCCTTGGCCAGGCTCAGAATTGAGCAGATGAATATATCCTTTATTGCAACTGATGCGATCAGAAACACCTCGTCTAAGAATATTCTCCGTTCCATTAAAAAGACGGAGACGATCCTACATCATACAAAACATACAAAAGACATAATTTTCTGTCGCAGTGCTTGTTTCCTATAGGATAAACTTCAGATGTAATACCGTAACTCTGACACTGAGTCTTAGCGTCTAGCGTTACAGGCTGATCAAGCCTGATTCGCAGTGACCACATGCTTGTCATTCGGCTCTGGCCCAGACACTACGTTACGCACTGGTTATGGTTATGGTTATGGTTATCCCCCCTTTTCATCACGGTACAGCAGAATTACGCTGCTTTTCTATTTTCAAACAAAGAGTCTTAAAGTTACCAGAGTTGTAGTATTTTTGAAATTTTCATTGTGAAACTTTCGTTTTTTAGGCAGCATTTCGCCGATATCTACGCCAAATTTGTAAAACACATTTAATTCCTAAAAAGCTAATGCTTTGTTTGCCCTCACACAAATCGCTTAAAAGTATACAGAGTTGTAGTATTTTTGAATTTTTTGTAGTGAAACTAAAATTTTTTGCAGTATTCTGTACATATCTCTCTCAATTTTTAACCAAATGAAATCAAAATTTACACTTGTATAATTTATTTAACTGTAAAGCCTTTCCTTTCCTGCATTTATCTGTTGTTGTTGTTGTTTTTTTTTTCTGATACATCTTTTTAGCATGCAAATGGTATAATCAAAAAATTAAAAGTTTTAACTCTAATTTGTGAGCCACAAAAAATGGTCTTTTCATACGCTTTTTTTTAACAATTTCTTTTCTTTCAAATTCATTTTTTTGTGGCTTGGCATGGAAAGAAAAGTAAAGAGTATTATTATATCAACTTTTATTGTCTTGATTTTACGACTTTAACTCTATTATTTTTCACTTTAAACTTGAAAGTTACAAAAAAAAGCAAAAATTCTTAAATTTTCCAATGCCATGGACTATATAAATAAAATAAAAAAAAATGTTGCCCCACATTCAAGTGTTATGCTTTCACTAAAGTAAAACCAAATAACCAGTCATAATTAGAAAAAGCATTTCGAATTAAACTATAAATAGTTGTACTAATTAGTTAATAAACAGTGAAGAAATATTCTTACTTTGCGCAAATTTTGCCCATTTATTAAACCACATTTCATGCACTTTAATTTCGTCTTTACTTCGTAGTACTACCTCTTACAGTATTCTAGCAATTCCATTTTTATTTCGAACACTAGCAAAAAATTTAAAAAAAAAAAATATTATATTATATTTCAATAGCGATTTTCTCGGAAACGGTTCCACATACAAACAAATGTTAAGAACTCTATTTTTAGCAAATTTTTTGAAATTTTTGCTTTCGTAGACAAATTTTCCATAATGTGTATAGTTAACGAGATTTAAGCAAAATTGTGCATATTTCTATAGAACAGTGCTGAAAAACGGGAACGAATTTTTCTGGATTTTTTTATATAATTAATTTAATTTAAGTCACAGATGTGGCAATGGTTTCTTTTTTATAATGACTGAACAATTATGATCTAAAAAAAAAACAAAAACAATTTTTTAAATAAGAATCTATTTGAAATCTTTCTGCCAAAAATTCGTATAATTCTTTTCGATACAAATTTTAAAAAACAGAATTGTTTGGTGTTAGCAATAACACTAGTCAACAAATAAATAAATATATATATATATATATATATATATATATATATATATATATATATATTTTGTTCTGCTAAATTCGAAAATTGCCTTATGAAAATTGTTCATGGTTTTGCGGTATGAGCTATTAAATTTTTTTTTTTAGGTAACTTCACTATTTCAGCTCTATTTCAAGTTAGAACCAACAAATTTCATTACGACTTATAACCAAATTAAGAAATAAAATAACAAACAAAAAAAATTTTAGTATTCTAAAATCGGTTCAACAGTTTTACGCTGAAATACAACATTTAAGAAACATATTTTTTTTATTTTTTTTTTTTTTTTTTTCTAAGAAAAAAGTTTTAGTTTTAAAATAGGAAACAATAGAATTCGTTATGTTTTGTATTCCTTCTTAAAAAGAAAAATGGTATGATTACGAACAAATCCTATGCATAGGTTCTAAAGTTTTGATATCTGGATAGTACAAAAACTCAAGTTTTTTGCTGTTTTTAAATATTAAACTTATACCTAGTGAACAAAAAGGTATCAAGGAACACAGTTTTGATTATTCTTTCATAGACATTTTGTATGCTCAGTAAGTGACATTAGATGATAGATACACATATTCCAATATACACATATACAATCTTCCAAACACTATTCATATGCCCATTTTTGGAATAACTTTTTTTCTACTCCAACGAATCTTGGTAACTTGAGTTCTGGTAGCAGCAAAACGTCACACGAGACCATGTTAAATCAATACGGAGCTTGCGAAATGACATAAGCTACATTAAGATACATTTTGGTCAAATAGAAAACTAAACTAAAAAAACTATGCATTCTCGGCACAAGACGAGTTAAAATTTTGTCTCATGTTCAAAATATCTCCACATCAATCCATCTCGCTAACGATTTTCAAGCACATTTTATTATTTTTTGAACATTTTGTTCAGTTTAAAGAGCTGAGTAGATGTTCAGAACGCGGGAAATCATCAGTCACACTGCGTTCCGATTTTAACTCTTTCTCTTTCTGTAGCACTCGTATGGCTGTGTTTTTAATATTTTTGATGCTCCGTAGGGTTACGTTAAAATATAGCTAGCATTCACATGCACATGAAATTTTCTTGGCAACAAACTTCGGCAAAAAAAAAAAAAACTTCAAAATCCACAAAACGCACTAAACCATTTCTTTACCAAATTATTTCACACGAACCAGCTGACAGAATGTCCGACAGTTCTATCACGAGCAGAGTTATATTTCACAATATCTCAAGCGAAGTTCGTTTAATTGAGAAACTCCGATTATTTTTTGAGCAGAAGGCATAAAGCATAAAAGTAACTTCATCTTGTTGTAAAATGCAATTAATTAAAATTTCAAATCGCTAAGAAAGTTTTTCTACTCGATAGCCGGCGATGGTAGGAGTTTGTACAAAACGAACTAGAAACTATATAAATTTTAATAAATTGGGTTCATTTTTATCTACAATAACGAGATTCTCCGAAAAAAGAAAAAAAAAAAACTAAATAGGAATTCAAGAAATTCAGCTTGTGAGAGACATATTTACGCCTGTTGGCAAATGTAAAGCAATGTAAGATATATGACAGCAAGTACACATCTTTTTAAAATTCTAAAGCAAATCTTCAATAATTATATTGTAGTAGTTCGAGTTTTTATGACTTTGGAGGTAATCAAAAGCAACTAACTTCAACGATATCAAGAGTGCAGCTGCTTTGGGTGAAAAATATGTGTGGAACTTTTATGGTTTGAACAGATTTAGACCATCGAAGATTGCTTAATTTCACCAAACACACAAAAATCAAACAGAACTTTATAAGCGCTTGAACGACCTTCAACCTCGAACTCACTTAAGATCATATTAGTCTATGTGTGAGCTCAATCAGGAGTTCAACTGGCGTAAGCTAACATATTGTACAACAATATGGTGGTACTTACACTTGCTCGAAAAAGTCTGCGTACAACACCAAAAAAATCTGAAATTTTAACTTGAATTGCAAATAACTCAGCTAATGTTTTATGTATTGAATCACAAACTTTGTTTTATTATATAATTTATAAATTTCTCTTAACTAATTATATTTTTACAGAATTGTAATGCTTTAAACTATAATTTTATTCATTTTATGCTACAACATGTCAGAAAAGCAAAACCGCAAAAGTTTGCGTACAGGCTTTTTCTTACGAAGAAAATAACGTGTTAATAACTGGTAGGATAACAATTTCTCGTCAGTACCTTTGTAAGACGTCTTGGCATAGAGTCCACAATTTTTTTTTTTTGTTTTTATCTTCAGTTGTAATTTTTTTGTATTTTAAGAGGTAATGTTGTGTCAACGGATTTTGCGTTCGAGTAAGTTCCACAAATGCTCTATTGGAATCAGATCCGAATCAGGTCTTACGGGCAACTCGACCCAGGGTATCATACCCAGGTTTTTTTTTTTTTTTTTAATTTCAGGACAGTACCATCGGAAATTATTTTTGAATAGCTTTCTTCTAGTTCTAGTTTCAGTTGGTGAGCTTGCAGCTTGGATTCTGTCGCACTAACTGAATGTTAAGATAGATGCACGACCTGATTGGGGTTTCGACTGCATAGAACCCTTTAAAGTGTAGTTAGTTACTAGTCTTTGTATCGATGAGTGAGCTCTGCCCACTACTTTTCCAATATTTCTATAGTATTTTCACTCAAGTTATAGCTTTAAAATAATTTTTCGCCCATACGCACAACACGTTTTTGACACTCCAGTTGCTTGAAAAAGAATGAACTAAAACTCAAAAGTTTTAAACGCATTTCTTAGAATATTTTTAGGTAACGCCTGGCATGCTGCTGTACGTAGACTTTTGCGGTAATGCTTTTTTGACATGTTGTAGCATAAAATGAATTAATGCTATAATTTTAAATTAAATTAAAGTTTAAGTTTTACAATTTGTTTGTGGTGTACGTAGACTTTTTCTAACAAGTGTAAACACTTTATATAGGTTGAAAATTCCGAAACTGCAAAACAGTTGCGTTTTAGTATTGGTTTTTTTTTTTGACAAACCAACACTTTGGAAACCATGCATAGACTTTGTTCTATATTTTATAGTAAAAAATTGTTCTAAACGCAAAAAAAAAAAAAAACGTTCGTTTTTTAAATTTCAGCTCATAACTTTAAAACTGTGGAACCGATTTTAGAAAACTGAAAACCAATTTTTTTTTTTTACTTCATTTCTTCATTTTGTTATTTTTGATTTAGTTAGTTAAGTTGCTTCTAAGTTGAGTTATAAAAAATTCATACCGCAAAAGCAATTTCTAAGTCTATTTTCGAGTACTGCAGACCAAAGAAACGAAAGAAAAGTAATATATCACTATGGAGCCAGTGTAATTTATTGAACTGCCCTCTGAACTTCTGTCATTTGTTTTTAGTTTGTTTATTAGTATTATTACTAGAAATTTTGTTGTTGCTTACATTTGTTTGCTCATTAATAATTGTTGGAGTCAATTTTATGAAGAAGATACTCGTACTATTTGTTGTGATTACTTGGTTCAATTATTATTTTAATTTTTTTTTTTTTTTGTGCTAGATAGCGCTGTTTATTTATAATTATATTTAATTATTTGCTGTTACCAAATATAACCAAATTTCACGACACACTTTATTTTAGGCAATTATTTATTTAAAAAAAAAAAAAAAAAAAAACAATGCATTTAATTAATTTATGCATTTTAAATAGATTTTTTTTTTATTATTATTATTATTCATTTACTTTTAATTTAAAAAAAAAAAATACAAATTTTTTAACACTTTTGCCGCCTTTTGCAAAGCTTAAAAACTACAACTCGCGCCTAAAATTATGCTAGCAAATTTCGTACGCTTGACATTTGATTACGAAAAATAAATGACGTGCACGTTTAGCAAAGGACGACGTCCGTACGCGTTTACGTTTCGAATGGAACTGTCGCGTCTCGGTGCTGTTCAATGTTACATTACTATTGGCCACGATACACTAGCGCGTCTGTTCGGCTATGAACGATGACCAAGAGTAGTCCTTTCGTGTGCGTTTCGTATTCGTTGTTTAATGTAGTTAATATGCTTCGGCCTAAACAGTTCGGCATTCGTTTTGCATTGTTCAACATTCGTTTGTGGCTTCGTGCCTGTACGTTACCGTACGTAATGGCTTACGATTTGCTGTACTGTTACGTATTGTTGTAATATTATATGTGCTTTGTTGTTGTTGTTGTTGTTGTAATGGGCTATTGACGCCTGCGCTTATGCTATAGAAAATTGCGCTTAAATTGTACGTTGCATATAGGTATATAGGTACATGTATATTCAACATAGGCACACACACACCCACACACACACACACACACACACACGTATACTGTGTAAATTCACCACACAGCTTTGTGCTGCTTCGCTCAGCGTTATTAAATTTTCTCTCATTTTAACAACACATGTTGTTTGTTTACTATTTGCGCCACACACAAACACACACTAACACTTCCAGTCCGCACATGTGCTGTGCATTGGAAGTCCAATAAAAATGTCCTGCAGCAAGTAAAATGCAACATTTTACTTTTAATTATTTCTTTTATTTATTTAATTTTATACACTTCACAAAGTGTGCGAATTGTAAATATTATAATTTATATATGTAGTCACAATGTTTGCAACGCCTTAAAGTAAGTAAAGCATCGGGGACCGCATAAAGTACCGGGTGATTCATATAAAGGTTTTTTTAATTTTAAATAAAACGCTTAAAATAGACTAGCATGTCGGAATCTTTATTATGACCCCAAAGCACAATCTCTGACTTTTACTTATTAAAGCTAATTTCATACAAATGTTGGCCGCGATTACGGCTGTAGGTGGTACATTCGGAAGGTCCAATTTTCAATCACTCTTTCCAGCATTGCTACCGGTATCTCGCGAATTACGCTTCGAAGTCTTGAATCGTAGCTGGCTTATTAAAGAAGACTTTCGACAACACAGAACCACAAAGAAAGAAATGATGAACGATCTATGCGATTTGACAGTTCCGAGTCGCGAAATTAGCTGCTCAACAAAATGATTTATCAATAAAGCCATTATTTCGGCCGCTGTGTGCGCCGTAGCATCGTCTTGCTGAAACCAAATATCACCGACATCACGGGCTTCAATTTCAGGCAACAAAAATTCCGTTATCATGGTGCGGTAGCGCTCGCCATTGACAGTTATGTTCTGTCTTGCCTCACTTTTAAAGCAATATGGACCGTTGATTGCACCAACCTATAAACCACACAAAACAGTGAATTATTGTGGATGTAACGGTAGTTTGAGAATCTCTTCGGGTTGCTCATCAGCCCAAATGCCGCACTCACCGCTACAGCCACAGTTTTCTCCTCACTACGGGCTGGATGTAGTTTATTTGCGTGAAAAAAAAAGGAGAAAACGTCTAAATGAATCACCCGTTTTATAAGAGTTGTGTGCCAAAAAAGGTGATGACATTTTATTTTTCTTGAACAATATTTACAATAACAATATCCACTTTTCCCCCTTCTTAGTAATTCCCTTATGTATGTGCACTTTCTTATACTCTTTCTTATACTCTCTAATACCCTCAAAAACCGCAAAATGGTTACGGACCAATAAGCGTTTCCTAGTATATCCGCAACCGGATACCAAGTATAACGTTATACTATGCAATCTTCATAGATTATTAAATTGTTCTAGGCATTTCAATACTAGCTTGGAATTGATTGGGTAAGAGTTTAGTGTTCTGATGGCAGCCTTACAGTCAGAGAATGTTGCAATATTATGTGAAGTTGGCAGATCTTTCTATGGCATAGATTTCTACTAAAAGATGCTGACTAGTTTCCCTAAAGTTTTAAAGTAGTTAAAAGTGCGAGTTCCTTCATCCATTAAGGAGTCATCTGTGTATCAGTTTATTGTAATCGGTTTAATATTATAATTTGGGGTTTCGTTCCTCCATCTCTTCTTCTCGCTGAGTTTTATGTTAAATTGTTCGATGAAGTTGTGCTTCGTTGTATAATATGCGTTTGGCTATCAATAGGTTTCTTCTCGTATTTCTAAAGCAATCGCTGAATCTATGCTATTTGCCTGTTGTTGCACATAAAAGCGCTCATTTTGCGTTAATTGTTTGTTTCATTTGGCAGCATTTCAATTCAATGTAGTTTCTTCACTCAAAAATTGTTTTCAATGTCCTTTTCTCGGCATGCTTTTCTCTTATTTGCGCTGAGAACTTAAAACAATTCCTTGGTGGCCACAAATACTTTTACGCCAAATGCTTTTTGCAATGCAAATATACTGCACAAAAATAGTAAATGTTTAATTATGAAAAATTTACACACACACACACACACACACACACACACACACACACACACAGAGAGAAAGATACACATACACGTATTCTTCTCACATGCAAACACTTGCCGACGAATTCGTGCACTTCATACGAGGGGTGGTCAATAATACACTTAAGACCACCAAAACTTTTTTTATAAATAGTATCTCCTTTCAAATTTCATGTAAATTTTAATGCGTGTTTTTTTAACAGGAACTGCATTCTTGAGGTCCAATTTTACACCACTTGATATATTCTCTGCTTTCAGTCTTCGCTCTCTAGCATACTTATTCTATAGAACAGAGTAATCACTCTCCATAACCTCCGCCGGGTTATCTACTACTAAGTGTAGAATGACGTTGTGAGATCTAGTACACGGCTTAAGAAGATTCAATCCCGGAGTCTAGCTATGCTTCTAGCGGCCGTGTGCTGTAGGAAGCTGCCTACAGGTTTCAGATTCAATATGGTGTATAAAGGTGTTTGGTGGATGGATCTTGCAGTTATGCTCTGACACGCTGCTCTTTGTACTTTATGGAGGTTGAGTATGTGTGTTTTGGTCCACCAGACTAGGACTGCAAAGTATATATGGTGCCAATCTCCATATCGTTCCAAACGTTCGGAGTAGTTCGGTCTTTTATGAGTTGGTCCAAAAATCGTTCTATTGTACCCATCTTAGGGTAGTGCCAAGAGAATTTACATTTAGTTTTTACTTTTCAGAGACTCCATAAAGTATGTAATTTATAATACAGTTCTATAGTTAGAGCATGGTACGTTTACGCATTATATTTGTATAAATAATAACCTTAAAATGTTTTTATATGCAGGTTTTCGAGTTATGAATGTAACTTCGTTTTATTTTTCCACAATATTTAAATTTTGATTTGAAGAATTTGCTCACAAATTGCGCTAGTTGCTTGGACGATATGCTTTTAGTAAGTGCAAATAAAAAATTATTCATATCAAAGAAGGCTATAAACAACTAAAATTAATATGTATTTCACAGATCAATGTACTCATCGCAACGATGAGGAGTATGCTGGTTGAAATGGAATACGAAATGGTTTCTTAATGGTTTGCATTTCTTTGGATGGTATACCAACCGCTACAGTCAAATATCAGTTGCTGTTAATACCAAGTTTGCAGAGATCTTCCCACACTTGTTCATTCCAACGTATGCTCGATGCAGACCAGTGAAGAAGCTGAAACTTTATACGCTGCACTATGTCAATCTCTTCGTATAGCTCATAAAGCACGTGATTCTAACTTGTCGCCAAATCTAATAGGTCCAAAATCCTACAAAGAATCTAAAGCCATAAAGACTTTTTTCTTTGTACTTCGAGAAGGAGCTTTACTTCAAAATTGCTTACTGGCCGCAAAGTAGCATCAATTCGAAGGGTTTTTTGCTGGTTAGCTACGTTCTCACTCACGCACTGTCTTCTACAATAGTGAAGTTCAAATCCAACCAACTGGGACAAAAAAAAAAAAACAAAGTCTCATGATATAGCATCATCCTGCCTGAAACCTCTGTTGGGTTTGGAGTAATTCTCTTCTGATCTCTATTCTGATGATACTTTGCATGTTGGATAGCGTCATCATGCAAATTCAAACGATCTTTGCGGGGATACTAAGTTCAATTAGGGCGCTGAAGAACTTCGTACTTATGGACGTGTCGAAAGTGGCCTTATAATCGACAAATAGGTGGTGGATGTCTTTGTTGCACTCTCTGGTCTTCTCCAGGACTTATCCTAGTGTGAAGATTTGGTCGATCCTTTTCATATTGTGGCCTAAAGCAACATTTATACTGTCGGAATTCATTTATGTATGTCTGACACGTACTAAACTGCCCTCCTATATTTTATTTGACTTTTTAGTTACGTTTGTTTAAAGAACTGAAAAAAAAGTATTTTATAAAGAAAATGCTTCAATTTCAAGTTAAACTTTTTGGGAGAGTTTTCAAATATGACCAACACACACTCTCTCACACAGACACACGCACACACCTATACACATACGTATAAGAATATTCAGTTGCATAAAAAGGAAAAAAACTCGAACCGAATAAAATATTTGCTGCAAGGCAATGGCAAGTGTTAGCAAAGATAGACAGACAGCTGTGTATATCGACATAGATTAGAGTTTTGGCAGCAGTGTAGCGCATGTTGAAAAAGTGAGTGTTTGAAATATCAAATTAAATACTACAGCGCACACATGCAAATATATACTCGAAACGTCTGAAACGTACCATCTGAACACCATACTCACATCAACCGATTGCCCACTTGCACTAACCATTTCGTATCTATGATTTCGAAATATAAAACAGTTTTATAAAGTGAGTTCACACTAAAGTCCTGCATGACAAAGTCGCTGACTGACTGAAATCGGTTTCTTGCTCAATCAAACTCTGCTTATGACTCAAAATTAGTCAGTGACCGATTTCGTATATGTTCAGTGTTTACGATTTGATTGACCATTTGCTTTGGTTGACATTCATTTGATGTTAGTTGAATATCGTATAGACTGAAAGAGCCAATTGAACAGAACAAGCTAGGCGAGAGACCAACTTATTAGTCAATCGGTTTGAAAAAGTTGCTGAACCGTTTGTTTGTTCCATTGCCGAGTCTCTGAGTTTTACTTTACCTTTGCTAACATTTCCTTTCAATTCAATCGTTTAAAAAGCTTAAAAAGCATATTAAACCCATGCTGATTCGTCTTGCACTTTTTTCACATTTTGTGCAATTTTATTTCAATACTTGTCTTTAATTTGTATTAATAATGGAGACACACAGATAACTTTTTTTTTTAAAAAAAACTCACTGAGATAAAAACTATTCCCCCTTATCCAGTAAGTCGTCATCTCCATCATCTATTGTATGTAATGGGTGACCATATAAGAATGATAGGAAAAACAATTCAATAAAACAACAACTGTGTCAAATTTGTTCCTTGTTTTATTTTGAGGCTACAAGATGTTATTAAGAGTATGTATGGAATTGGAACGTTTTCCTATTATTGATGACTCCATACAATGTTTGCGGCGTTAACACGGCAATAGCTTCCCGAGCTCCTCTTAAGTGGCTAGAATGTTGACATAAACCAAGGACTTGACGTTGACACAGAGCAAATCAACGAGAGGTGTCAAATCGCAGAGACCAACTAACAAAGCCTTTTCAAGAGATGGCCAATTCTAAAAGTGTGTACTAACTTAATCCCACTGCACTGAACTGATTGCTCAATGACGACCAAATTCATGGAGAACAGTTGCAATTGTTATGCTATACTGAATGTTGTTACAGTTCGATGTCATAAATATCTCTAAAAGTTGCTGAGATATTCCCTTTGGAAATACTAAGAAAGCTCTTTGTTCACCCAAAGTCGATCTATCCATGTAACAACGTCTCAAGCAAAGCACCGTCGTGAAATTCAACTTTCTCCTTTTTTTTCGATATAAAACATCTTTGGTTTTGCTGCCGGTATGGAAAATTTTTAGCCTCAGATCAGATTCAGCTGTGTATGCGCTATGCTAGAACTAGTTGGGAATCACAAACACCTGAATGTATATAATTCACAGCTAGTTTATTTGTTCATCCGGGTACCAGTCCCCCGGCGAATGTGCGACTTTGCAGCCCTTTTTCGCAGCAACTAGCCACATCATTATGCATTGGAACTAACGAGTGGCTAGTCGTTTGCAGCTGGTTCCTTGCTAGGCTGAACAAACTGATAATCATGTAATTGAAATTATATACAGTGCCACCATTGCTTTGGTGGTTTTTGTATCAATCACTTTATAGCCCAAGACTAGAAAACACTCACCCGCTTCTGTATGAAAATTAACACAGACTCAGACACAGTTTGTCGTGTTGATATTTATTGTATTAAATTGTTTACATTATCAACTTGTGATTAGTTAATTACGCCATTCGCCTTTCAGTCATTTCGGTCATTCTGTTCATTTCGCTGTTGATCAGCACATTCATTATGTATTCGTTGGCCTCTAAGAGTCAGAAAGACGTCTTTCTTTCTTAACAGTTTTTTTCGAAGTCGACGAAATCCAAACGGAGTGTCTGCGCTTAAGCAGAACCTTGGAAGCAGATGGTTCCTCCGCCTTCGGCTTCCCCTCGGATACTTTCGGCAAAGCAATTTCTTTTTGCTTTGCTATGTTCGTTTCCTTCTTCTTCTTCTTCGCCTTAGTGGAAACTGAAGCCTGCTCCGGCAAGCCGCCGGCCGGCTCATTGTTTTTCGAGTCACCGGCCGGAGCAACTTTTTTCGAGTCACCGGCCGAAGCATTCTTCTTCGATTCACCGGCTGGCTCAACTTTTTTCAAATCAACGGCCGGCACAGTTTTTTTCGAATCATCGGCCGGAGTAACTATTTTCAAGTCACCGGTTGGTGCAACTTTTTTTGAGCCACTGGCAGCAGCATTTTTTTTTAAGCCACCGGCCGGAGCAACTTTTTGCGAGTCACCGACTGGAACATCTTTTTTCGAGCCACCTGCCGTAGCATTCTTTTTGAAGCCACCGGTAGGAGCAACTTTTTTCGGGTCAACGGCAGCAGCATCTTTTTTCGAGCCAACGGGCTGAGCTTCCTTTTTTAATGGTCGTGAACCAGTTTTTGCATTGCTATTAAATAGAGAATTATAAAATAGTTGCTGCAATTAAAGTTGCTTTCTTTCTACTTACTTTTTGGATGCCATTGTACTTTTTTACTTGCCAGACGAAAAGTTTTCCACCAGAGTCTTGCAGAGTCGAATGTCAAAGTGAAACACGCCCTATTTAGTGTTGCAAAGCGCGTTTTATCATTGTCTTTGTAGAGTTGCGAACTGCGAAGGGATGGGCTCAAAAAATCAAAATGCGTTAAATGGAACAAAATGGTCTAGGAACATATTCACAGCAAAGATGTTGGAATCACCCAGCCAACTAAAAGCTCGATAATAATATAGTTATCGAATTGCTTTATCTCTAACCTTGTACACATTTGTATGTATATATGACTACATCGTTCATACATACTAGAACACAAACCATAAAATTCTACATACAAATTTTTGAAAGATTTTGGAACGTGTTATTAAATTTTTTTAAAATAAACTATGATTAATTCAAGAGTATGCTTATACAAACAAACTTAAAATTGTATATTAACACATAGTGTCACGGAGTTTATAACGCGTTAAACAAAACAGCGGAGATCCCATAAAATATATATACTCTTAATCAGCTCGACGAGACTAGTCGAACTAGCCATGTCTGTCTGTCTGTCCCCTGTTTGTATGAAACTAGCAGCTCAGTTTTTAAGATATTGAACTGAAATCGGGTAAGGACACATAGTATATTCATATGATGAACATATGTCACACCTAGCATGCCACGCTCACTTTTAGTGGTAGCCACTAGTCAACCCACCGCACACTTGTTCAATTTTGTATAAAATGTTTTTGCATCCAGCCGATTCCTAAGCGTATACTCAAGTCCGAAAACAAACGCTCTATGCTTACCAGCGTAGCTAGAGCTGCGACTGTAACTTTTAACAATTAGAATAATTCTTGGAAATTTGTGAAATTCTCTAACCATATATGTATGATCAAATCTAGTTTTTGTTTTCCTTTAAGCATTATGCATAAGTAAATATTTTTCTTAGATAAAAATAAAAGTGTGAACCGAAACTTTACCAATACAAATGTTTAGGTTCCGGTACGGTTCTTTCATTTTATTATATTTTACTTTATTTTAATAAAAGGTTCCAATCCAATCCAATCGGTCTGCCTATAGAGATGAAACTGTTAGCGATTATATTTATCGGTGCGAGTTTCATCGTTCTGAACAGCTGTTAACAATGTATTTCTGGGTACTTTACATTTTTCAGCTTTTATTTAGTTAATTCACATCATACAACATTGTTTTAGTTAAGATATTCATGCTGGTTAGAAATGGGTTGAAAGGCAAAACTAAGAAGACCAATAAAGCCGATCTATTATGCTTCACAACTAGCAGAGTTGCGCAGCAAACGCAGTAAGTGTATTTCATATATCTATACATACATATGTACATACATACATACATACATACACACAAGCATATGTATACACATACACACATCTATATGTATTTTTATATATACATATATATTTATTAAATTATAGAATACAGCAACATATCACAACCGAAGATCTCACAAAATATTTTAGAGCCTGTGCTGTGCTTGATATGGATAATCCAGATGCCAATGACAAGAAGAACGCCAAGGTCTCACAGCCACAGCCGCCCGCGGCGAGCTGACGTGCTTATCGGCGAACGGTTTCTGACGGATACATATACTGATATGGACGCTATTCACTGGTACATATGCATAAGAGGTAAGTGCTTTATAACTACAGTCTTCATTAAGTATATAAACCTGTTTGTACACATCTGCAGATGACACGAGGCCACTCCCTCTAGTTCGGTCGTACTAGTGCGGGACTAATGAGTTCACCAGCCATCAGAAACGGCTGAACTACTGGGCTGTCGTTCGCATTGCAGCTGTTCACTTCATCTGACAACAGTTTCATAGTTGTGCCGGAGACTGATCCTGTTATGAAAGAAAATGATGAAATACTGACAGATAAAAGGAAGTGATAATGAAGATAATGAAGTATGCAACCAGATTCCAGCGTCAAGAATAACTCTGACGACAAGATGAACCTTGCTGTAATTATAGATTGATAAGATGATAAGATAATGTCTAGTTGTTATATGCTAAATTATAGATAAGTACCTCCGATCAAGTATGAGTACAGGATCCATTTCATTTTTATTGTAAAAGCTAATATTACGCTCAGAGACAGTGACAAACTGATATTTCCAATTTTCCCTCTTATACACACTCAGCCATCCTTTTAAAGTCGGTTTGTGCGAGAACAGAGATGTGACATATATGTATACATTGCATACGGTTCTCATTTTTGTGAACGCTGCCTCCTTAGCATTTATCTCGTCGTGCATTGTGGCCTTCTCCTTTTCCAGTTTGGCTATCGATTTCTCAGCAGCAAAGCAGAGATCAAGTGCAGCCTTTAACTTTATTTCGAGATGGATACTATTTTCTTCCAGTTTGTCGTTATGGTGCCATAACAACAAACTCTCCTTCTGGCACATGCGTTTGAAATATTTAATATATTTAATGAGAGCGTATTATTTTTTTTCTCGAAATCGACAACCGCACGATCATTTGCATCACGCAATTCAATCTTCAGTTGTAACAGTTCGTCTTTATCGATAGAGTTAGTAGCATCATCAGTAACTGATTTTAAACGTTTCAACGGCAACTGCATTCGCTGAGACCTTGTCTCCACACATGAAACTGGGCGCTTAATTGTTTTATTTACTTGAAGCTTCTTGCAGAACTTTGGCTCAGAGTTTGAACTTGACTTTGATTGACGGTTGGTTTGTTGTCAATTTCAGATTCTTGCTTTATTATCTCAGCCAATTTTATAACTTTCTTGTTGTTGTCCACCTTTAAATCTTTATTTAAATCATCGGCTTTCGGATTTTGAACCTCCTCGTTCAACTGCACAGGATATGAATGATACGATGTTTCATCCAGATCCAGATCTCTTATTACATTATCCGATGTGGACTCAACGTCATCATGACCGGCATATCGAAAGACTGTTTCCATTTTACTGCCTGAACTAGTTTCTCAGTTAAGAAATATCGAGTTAAAATTATATATATATTTAAAAAGCTGCAACAAAGCCATGATAAGCTCTGCGAATTGAGCCAAACTATTGATTTCAAACAATTTTAGTTGGTTGCACCATTTTTTTTGTTTTGCCTTTTTTCGTTGTTAATAAAGCCACAAGCGAGGGAGCAACTTAATTGAGACTTTTGCACACAAAACAACTTAATATTTTACGAGGGTAATAGTAAAAGATTTTAGACATCAGCAGGCAAAAATGTAAACGAAATAGATTTCAAAGATTGACTTTATTAGAACATTCCTTTATAGCAGTAAAAACAGGTCACCTTATTTAAGATTTCTTTACGCTAATATTTTAATTTGTCTGTCAATGCTACTTTATGCTCATTAAACTCTTCTCAGAGACTATGATTGGAATTATAATTTAATCCTAATGTTTGCAACGCCTCAAAGGAAGTTCCTATATTCTTCATCAACGCCGCTTGGAATCGATGTAGTTATGTACATCTGTTTGTCCGTCTGTCTGTGCGTTTGTGCGCGTCCTATTCCCTCTACTTTTGAGGTGTAGACTTTTTATAGCCATAAGCAATACAAGTATCAAAATGAACCAAAATTTCTTTAATTTTTAATTGAATTATCTATTATTTCTAATTATTTCATACGCAACAAAATTACGCACAACCTTCTCTTCTTCTGTATAGAGTATTAAGGTTTTGGTTCAACCAAAGTTTTAGCGTTTTCTCTTGTTAAAAAATGTCAAACTTTGCCAATCATGTAGAAAATTGATAATTATTATGTTGATACTATGTATAACTGAATTTCTCAATCTTTTGAGGTTAAACTCGTATTCACCTCAGAAGAGTTTGTTTATTTGTTTGTGGCAGCTGAGAAACTGTAGCTAAGACTCTAATCAAACACACACATACACACAAACCCAAACACCCATAAAAAATAAGGAATTTGATATGATACACACGTAATTCGATGAAATTTTAATAATCCAGCAACGAAAGTAATAAAGAACTTTTTTTGGAAATGTGAATGTGTGTTTCTTAGTTTGTAAATATTTGTGCAAGACAAGCATTTAGTTTAGTCTATCGAACGAAACACCTTCGCGAATAAAAATAGTCAAGTTTACGAAACTTGAAAGCTACTTTTGGCTATTTTTGACTTTATCTATAATTTTATTATATAGGAAAGAAATCTGTGAGTCTGTTTGCAGAGGTAATCTCTAGAAGTCCTTGGACGATTTCAATAACTCTTTCACTGTTGAATTTTCTTGAAAGTTCAAAAGAACCAATTTGTGTTACTTCACATCCCTACATAAGAGAGAAACAATATTCGCTGCAGCTATTTGAGGTAGGAAGGAGGATGGTATTTGGTACATAATTATGTATGTAAAGTGTATGAAAAAAAAAGTTAAATTAAAAAAAAAAAATTTTATTGTCACGTCCCACTCAAATAGTAATTCCGTATAAAAACGGAGGGAAAATAAAATCAAAATTTCCGTACTTGAATTGATCCATAGCGGTATCAATATTATGTTGACAACTGATTTTCTCAAACAAAGCACAAAATTCTTGGTTCAAGAACTTTTTTCAAACCCGAAATTCTTCATTTTCGTCTTAACTACATCGGCTTACAGGCACCTGACACATATAGTTGCCAAATCACAACCCCTTTGCTTCTCCCATTTACTATCAGTGCGAAGAAATTGGAGCAGCTGAGAGAATAAATTTGAGTTTTTTTTTTCACCTCTCAGAGATTGATTTAAGAATTTTCTACAAACTTCAAGTCAAAAAGAAGTTATTTGACATTCTGAGACTTTTGTACTTGACTTGACTACAGATTTCTTCTTAGAATTAGATTTTATACTTCTTTCAAGAATTTTATAGTTATTCCGTTATTAGTTATTTCCGCGCTTTATTTATAAATCGATCTCGTTTTGCACTTGATTCAAAAAAATTGAGTACGAATCGTACTAAAGAAGTTTAAGTACGCCTTCTGATAAAAATAAGAATTTCAAATCCATTTGGCTGCAGTGTATAACAAGTTATATCGCTCCAATCGAGCCTTTAAATATATTGTGCTAATTTTAGCAACCGCTCTCCCATTTAATCTTGACGCGTGCCATAAAGATCTTGGCGTATATAAATCAACGCTGTCCGCTGTGTGGATTGGCCTGTGTCAACACACTACCTTATTATTGTACCATGGCCTTGACATGAACTACATTGAAAGAGAGAGAGAGAGAGAGAGAGAGAGAGAGAGAGAGAGAGAGAGAGAGCGAGAGAGAGAGAGAGAGAGAGAGAGAGAGAGAGAGAGAGAGTGAGAGAGAGTGAGAGAAAGAGAGATTATAGAAAGCGTTGAGTTATTAATGAGATGGCCGAGCACTATGTAATGCATCTCATCTTAATGCCTGTACATCAGAAAGTGAGTTGAAATTGTAAAGCACATAAGCTGGCCAGCGATGTTAACACTGCCGGCATCCTAACCGAGAAGAACATAGTAGAACCTACCTAACACAACTTGTAAGCTACGGATCACAATAGCCTCGAACCGGTAGGCAAATAATAGATGGAATAACTTAAACATACAATTATGTTACACCTCTAAACTCAACTGGTCGAACTACAAACTTAAGAGAACAATCGCACTGCTTTATCAGAAAAGAACACACATCTCCGTGCTGATGGGAGCCTTTATGGGTCACTGCATCATAGGGACACACGCCACTCGGCTAGAGGCTAACTGCCAGGATTTCTGTAGAAGTTATGGAAATGCCGAAGAGCAGAAAACGTTTGATCATTTGCTATACCATTGCCTAAGCTTATAGTAGGGAGAGACTGGCTCTACTCTGGAGTTTCTTCTTAGATAATCTTATAGAAGTTTCTGCTACAAAAGAGTTTCGTAGGAACTGCATAAGAAATAGGTGAGATCATAGCACAAAGGGCCAACACTGAGCTAAGAGTCAGCGTGGAGTCTACTCACCTAGTCTAACGTAAAAAGCCCATTAAAAAATGTGCAATCTGTTGAGTTTGGATACACAATTCAATCGAATGATTGCAATTTTGGCATGAATTAATTAAAGCAGTAAAGGAATGCGTTGTGGCGTTCAAATTAATTAAATGCATTCGATTTGCCAAAAAAAATAAACCAAAAGAACAAAAAAAGGCAAGCTTATGTTTGAAAAACGTACAAGTTAATTAAATAATTGTAGAATGTCCCTCTGACAGTCAGTCGAATGCGATATTTGCTGAATGCTATGCAATTGATTTGCCAGCATATCAAACATTTTGAATTGTTTGAATTATTTCTTCTTTTTTTTTGTTTGCTATCTCACTCGTTTGCTATTTCTCGCTCTCTCTCTCTCTCTCTCTCACACACAAGGACATACTTTTCCTGCTTTTAAAATCATCTAACAAAATAAATGCATTCACTCAAATTTAGAAAGGAATATAGTAAAAAATTGAAGTACGCAATGCAAATATAGACTAAAACTTTCTTCCATCTGACTCACCGCTTTGCATTTGCATATTTGCTGTCTCTATTCAAGCAGTGTACGTGTATGTGTACTATGTCTGCGCGTGTGTGTGGTGTGTGTGTGTGTTGTGAACGGAAACGAAATTTAATTTAGCAAAATGGCCACTAAATTACGTGTATGCACTTGCCGCCGCCATTTTTGCTGTTGGCGACAGTTCGCCAGTCACTCCACCTCTTGCGGCTTCAATTGTAAATCAAACACACTTCAAAATTCATTTTGGTGACAAACCGCAGTGAACAAAATTTTAAACATTAAAAAAATAACAACAAAAAAAAAGAAAAATTGTTAACAACAAAAAAAAAAAGAAGCTACAGCCACGTGTGCTCGACTTCGAGATACCCTGTAGCACTTTTAATACCAATGATTTTATAAAGGAAGTTTTGCTTCTCCAGATTTTTATATTATTTATTTTTTGATATTGAAAAAATGTGGCTGTAAAAGTACAGGATGAGTAGTATTTTTTACGGTCGGATTACTACAATACCTTTTTTACATATATATCTGAGGCAGAGGCGTAGCAGCACCTTTTGGAGACGGCAGCTTGGCTTTATACTTGGTTCAGGTGTGTCTCTGCAGAAAAAATGCAAGAAAAGAAGCAAAAAAAAAAGTTTTACAATTTCAAAGAAGACAAACACACTGTTCTCGAGACCCCTAAATCCAAAGTAGAAAAAAAATTACAATTTCAATTTCCGAAGTCCGAAGTTTCTTTCTGCAAAGACGGAAATGAATGCAACCAAGCGATTGAAATCTCTGTTTTCTCTGTTCTATCTTCAAGAAAGGAAACATTCCTGGCATCCGACATTTCGCCACAGGCGGCTTCAGGAATCCTTCAAAGGCAGCTCAACATCTCCAATACTTTGCTCTAGAGGTGGAACATTGAGGTGAATACTGTGAAGTCCACTGAACTTTTTCACTTAGAAGATGATACTTGTCCAAAGTTCATCTCGACGGAGCAACCATTCCAAGCAGCGCTACAGCCAAGCATCTGGGCCTGGTCCTTACCAGAAGGTTAACATGGCTTCCTCACCTTCTCACCAAAAGAACACAGCTCAACGAAAGGCTAAAAAAACATTAATGGCATATCCGTCGAATATCAACTCTCAGGCTGAGGAGCAAGCTTTTAGTCTATAAAATAATAATAAAGCCTGTATGGACCTACGGAATCTCGATCTGGGGCAATGCCAGCAAGAGCAACTGTTCTATTAAGTATTGAAAAGTTCCAAAACAGGGTACTCAGGATTATTTCCAACGCTTACCTCTTCCATACACGAGAAACTCGGGGTACCTTGGGTTCACTAGGAAATTGCAAGGCTAAGTAACTTTTATCAAAATCGGTGTGCACCAACACCATCGCCATTAACCGCTGTACGCGCGAAATACTGTGTGAAATAAGTCTCCTTTCAATCGGATACAAAATTATATGTGGATTATACTGTGGAACCACATACGGATGGATTGATAGAACCGTATTTGTCTGGCTTTAGAAGAAAAAGATCGACTAGTTCTTAATTTTTTAACCAAACACATGATCCTGGGGCCCCTAAGGAAATAGGGAAATAGGGAGCAGACAAAAAGCTTAACAATTTCAAAGAACAAAAACACATGGTTCTGGGGGCTCCCGGAAACAATCCAAAAAAATATACACAAAAATGTTAGAATTTTAAACAAAATAATCACAAGATTCTGTGGACCCCAAAGACAAACGTCTAACAATTACATATTCAACAGCAAAACAATAAGGAATAAACAAAAAAAATTGGGGGCCCCTCGTATCGTTGCACTCTCGTCAGTTATGGCACATACACTGGACTCTTACATGTTAGTAGTTGTGTACCTGATTGGCCGAGGGCCATGCATTTTTATAGTGACCTAGTGTAGGTTATAGGTCTTGTCGAGTAAAAAATTTCTGCAGTTTTAAAAAATTTCTGACATCCGCACATTTTTAAGTCATTGGTAAAAGAACTGTTATTGGGGCATTTCATGCAATAACTCAATAAATTATAAACTGATTTTAATGGTTTTGAAATGAAGAAAAATAGACTTTAAGCACTTTTTAAGTTAAATTTTTGTTAAAATTAAATTTTCAATCAGTTTGAGTAGGGTATAGTAGAATCGAAATATCCAAACTTGATGTCTGTTACCTCTTATAGTTTCGAAGATCTCGTTTAGTCGAACATGGCTATATCGACTCAGCTTATGAAGCTGATCAAGAGTATGTATAATTTATGTGGACTACCAAACCTCTGTCCACCTGTTACCTGCATTTGTACAAACTTAATATACCGTTTTACACTATGGGAAGAGGGTATAAAAAACTGAATGTAATGAAGCATTGCACAACGAAAATCGGAGAACAAAATAAAATAAAAACAAGAAAAAACGTTAACTTCGGTTGAACCGAAGCTCTAATACCATTCACACGTAATTTTAAATAGTATTGTAAAACATAAAAGTGGGGATTTAAATAATGGTTACCCCAAAAAGTGGGTGATACACGCCCACTAGTAAATGTGTATGAAGCGATATAGTAGATATGTAAGAAGCAGCCATATCGAATTTCAAGTTGATATTGACGTTTTCCATACAAATGCATAAAAGTGAACTGTGTGTTTATATGGAAGTACCTCAAAAAGTGGGCGGGATACGCCCATTTGTATATGAATATGAAGCGGTTGTCCACTAAAATCCACTAAATCGAATTTCAAGCTAATATTAATTTATATAAAGATTTTTTCATAAAAAATTACAAAAATGGGCAGTAGGTTTGTATGGGAGCTACCCCAAAATAGTGGGCGGACCACGCCCGTTAATCTATGTATGTTAAGCGGCTGAACATAAAAAGACACCACATTGCATTTCAACCTAATATTGACTTTAATAAAGAATTTTTCTTACAAAAAGTCAAAGGTGGGCAGTATGTTTGTATGGGAGCTACGCCAAATAGTGGTCGGGTCCCACCCATTAATGTATATGTCAAGCATCCGTTCACTAAAAGTTACCATATCAATTATTAAGTTGATATTGACTACAATAAAAATGTCTTTCGTACAAAAAGTCAAAAGTGGGCGGTGGGTTTGTATGGGCGCTACCCCAAAAAGTGAGCGTGGCGGGTCAATCTTGACACTCTATTAAACTGCAATAAAATTAAGTGTATGTGGAAAATTTCAACTGAATAGCATAAAAATTGGTCCCCAAAAAACATACAGACAGACGTACAGACGGACAGACAGATGGACATGGCTAGATCGATTCGTCTCGTCGCGCTGATCAAAAATATATATATATATATATATATATATATATATATACTACTTTATGGGGTCTACGATGCCTCCTTTAATGCGTTACAAACTTTCAGACAAACTGATAATACCATTTCACACAATGTGTGAATGGTATAAAAAGTAAACGAGAAAACGAAAAAACGATAAATATTGAAAATACCAACAGAAATTGTAAAATGGCTTAGAAAAATATTAAATTGAATTGTTCATGAAAACTGCACGAAAATATGTACACACAGATGCAGTAAACTCAGCCAGTTGACCAAAAATCGGCAAACGATATTGCATGCGAAGAATTTAATTTAAACTATCGTATGCTGTATTCGCCAATGATTCGCAGACATACATTTTGTTAAATGTTTAAAAAGCATATGTATTTTAAAACTACTTTATATTACACTGCAGGCAGATCCCATAATGTGCTTGATCAGCATCGCAAGCTGCGTTGATACAACCATGTCCATCCGTTTGTACAGCAGTGCATCGAATAGTATGAACACTACGTGCACTATTATTTGCTACGACTTTCGATGTGAATTATGCCAACAAGAGTTCATCAATGTACTTACTTTGACTTTTGACAATGAAGCGTTTTCAAAAGTAACGACGTGGTCGACGTTCGCTTAAAGACGAATCTAAAGAAGATCATCGAAAAACAGCTGTTATTCCAGCAAACATCGATGCTGTGCGTAAATTGATAACACAAGACCATCATGTGATATACAGTGAGATTGATGCACGTTTTTTTAGTTAATTCCACAATGAAGCTCCCAACTAAAACCAAAGTAAAAATCCCTCCACTTAAGCATATTTTGGGTACCACCCTATTAGCAAAAGATGACCATGGAGATGGAGAGGCATTCTTTTACTTAATATTATTCAAAAAAGTTGTTTCGTTTCTGTGTCTTACTTATAAAACCAAGCTTAATCACCTATTACGATTTAATTAAATTCGCTAGACCTTTCATCTTGGAATTTCTTAGGAAAAGCTACACGTATGAACAAGCAATTTACCACTTTGAAGTCAGATAACAACACATAGGAACTGAATATCAGTTGGAATAACTCATTGGTATTTTTCGGATAAGAGACTAGACCTAACAGACTAATCGAATTAGTCCGTCGGCAGGACAATTATATCGACCGTAAAATGGACATAATATATCCGAGCTAAATTACGATTTTCGAAATAAATTAAAACGGCTTGCAAGCGTTGTTCTGGCATTAGTCTGTGCATGATAAAATGGCAAACTAAATTGAGCACAAATGACAATTGTTGCGTTGCCAGATCTAACCAATTTATGACAGTTTGATGCCTGTTGGCTTAAAAGAAAACACCCTTTATGTTGCGGCTTCGTTTTACTTAAATGAGTAAGTTAAATTTGCACGCAACGCCAACTTCCGGGCTGTGCAACGTTCGCTAATTTCATTCATATGTCTCATTGCTGTTGGCGGAAGGCGCGTGTTTGCCGCCACTCTGTACCGCGAAGGTCGCGCGCGTGCTCGCACTGCTGTTCTTGCCATAAAGTAATCAAAAAAGTTTTGCTTTATTGTGGTAAAAGTCATCAGTGATCCGCTATAACTAAAGCAACAACAGCAGCAGTAGATACCGCGAACGTCTGTATGGCATCTTCAACATGAATGCTGCTGACATTGCCGCCGGCTTTGCGTTGCGCAAAATGGCGTCAATGCAAACGAAATAGTCATAAAAATGACACACACACATACACATACACATACACATACGTATATAAAAGCAAAGCGGAAATATGTTTGCTGTCTGTAGAACCATTTGAGTCGTCGTCCTTCTTGTCGTCCTTGTCGACGAACCACCGCCGTCGTCATCGTCGTTGTTATTGCCGCATAATTGAAATGGCCATTGGCATGTGACCTCGACGGATGAATGAAGGAAATGACACAAAGCAGCAGCAGCGGCGGCAGCGGCAGCGGCAATTGTTGCGAAAAGTTGACAAAAAGTTCTACTAATGTGGTCAAGTTTGTCAGCAGTTAACATGCCGCGAGATGGCAATGGAAATGGCGATGCCATCGGATGGCGACAATCCGCTGCATTGGAGTGAGCTGATGAAGTATCGCATAAGAGACAAATTATTTTTGGCTTTTGTATTCGCTTTATTTTCATTTCATATATTTTCTCTTTTTTATTTTTTCATTCATTTCGCTGTTTTCCTGTCGCTTTGCGTAGATCTTTTTCAGATTAAATATTAATCAAAATGTGATACATGGCGTATGCGTAATATTTGTCTTTGCTGCCTCATAGATAGATAGATAGATAGATAGATAGATAGATAGATAGATAGATAGATAGATAGATAGATAGATAGATAGATAGATAGATAGATAGATAGATAGATAGATAGATAGATAGATAGATAGATAGATAGATAGATAGATAGATAGATAGATAGATAGATAGATAGATAGATAGATAGATAGATAGATAGATAGATAGATAGATAGATAGATAGATAGATAGATAGATAGATAGATAGATAGATAGATAGATAGATAGATAGATAGATAGATAGATAGATAGATAGATAGATAGATAGATAGATAGATAGATAGATAGATAGATAGATAGATAGATAGATAGATAGATAGATAGATAGATAGATAGATAGATAGATAGATAGATAGATAGATAGATAGATAGATAGATAGATAGATAGATAGATAGATAGATAGATAGATAGATAGATAGATAGATAGATAGATAGATAGATAGATAGATAGATAGATAGATAGATAGATAGATAGATAGATAGATAGATAGATAGATAGATAGATAGATAGATAGATAGATAGATAGATAGATAGATAGATAGATAGATAGATAGATAGATAGATAGATAGATAGATAGATAGATAGATAGATAGATAGATAGATAGATAGATAGATAGATAGATAGATAGATAGATAGATAGATAGATAGATAGATAGATAGATAGATAGATAGATAGATAGATAGATAGATAGATAGATAGATAGATAGATAGATAGATAGATAGATAGATAGATAGATAGATAGATAGATAGATAGATAGATAGATAGATAGATAGATAGATAGATAGATAGATAGATAGATAGATAGATAGATAGATAGATAGATAGATAGATAGATAGATAGATAGATAGATAGATAGATAGATAGATAGATAGATAGATAGATAGATAGATAGATAGATAGATAGATAGATAGATAGATAGATAGATAGATAGATAGATAGATAGATAGATAGATAGATAGATAGATAGATAGATAGATAGATAGATAGATAGATAGATAGATAGATAGATAGATAGATAGATAGATAGATAGATAGATAGATAGATAGATAGATAGATAGATAGATAGATAGATAGATAGATAGATAGATAGATAGATAGATAGATAGATAGATAGATAGATAGATAGATAGATAGATAGATAGATAGATAGATAGATAGATAGATAGATAGATAGATAGATAGATAGATAGATAGATAGATAGATAATCGATCAATCAATCAATCAATCAATCAATCAATCAAAAAATCAATCAATCAATCAATAATAATAAATGAATAAATAATAATAATAAATAATAATAATCAATCAAATCGAATCAATCAGATAGATAGATCAATCAATCAATCAATCAATCAAATCGATAGATAATAATAGATCAATCAATCAATCAATCAATCAATAGATAGATAGATAATCAGATAGATAGATAGATAGATAGATAATAGATAGATAGATAGATAGATAGATAGATAGATAGATAGATAGATAGATAGATAGATAGATAGATAGATAGATAGATAGATAGATAGATAGATAGATAGATAGATAGATAGATAGATAGATAGATAGATAGATAGATAGATAGATAGATAGATAGATAGATAGATAGATAGATAGATAGATAGATAGATAGATAGATAGATAGATAGATAGATAGATAGATAGATAGATAGATAGATAGATAGATAGATAGATAGATAGATAGATAGATAGATAGATAGATAGATAGATAGATAGATAGATAGATAGATAGATAGATAGATAGATAGATAGATAGATAGATAGATAGATAGATAGATAGATAGATAGATAGATAGATAGATAGATAGATAGATAGATAGATAGATAGATAGATAGATAGATAGATAGATAGATAGATAGATAGATAGATAGATAGATAGATAGATAGATAGATAGATAGATAGATAGATAGATAGATAGATAGATAGATAGATAGATAGATAGATAGATGAGATAGATAGTAATAGATAATGATAGATAGATAGATAGATAGATAGATAGATAGATAATAATAGATAGATAGATAGATAGATAGATAGATAGATAGATAGATAGATAGATAGATAGATAGATAGATAGATAGATAGATAGATAGATAGATAGATAGATAGATAGATAGATAGATAGATAGATAGATAGATAGATAGATAGATAGATAGATAGATAGATAGATAGATAGATAGATAGATAGATAGATAGATAGATAGATAGATAGATAGATAGATAGATAGATAGATAGATAGATAGATAGATAGATAGATAGATAGATAGATAGATAGATAGATAGATAGATAGATAGATAGATAGATAGATAGATAGATAGATAGATAGATAGATAGATAGATAGATAGATAGATAGATAGATAGATAGATAGATAGATAGATAGATAGATAGATAGATAGATAGATAGATAGATAGATAGATAGATAGATAGATAGATAGATAGATAGATAGATAGATAGATAGATAGATAGATAGATAGATAGATAGATAGATAGATAGATAGATAGATAGATAGATAGATAGATAGATAGATAGATAGATAGATAGATAGATAGATAGATAGATAGATAGATAGATAGATAGATAGATAGATAGATAGATAGATAGATAGATAGATAGATAGATAGATAGATAGATAGATAGATAGATAGATAGATAGATAGATAGATAGATA
>JAWNNQ010001768.1:0-55565 GCA_035044765.1 Leucophenga montana
CTTTAAATTATCAAATGTTTATAATTCCATATTGATTAGTGGAAAAGGTCCACCTTCCTCTTCCATGCCTATCAGGTGAAATCCACTTTTGAGATCAATCAGGGAAAAATATTGCTTACTCTCTAAATATTCTAAAAAGTCTTCGATCAATGGCATGGGAAAGTTGTCGCGAACTGTTAATTTATTCAAACTTCGATAGTCTACGCACATTCGGATTTCTCCCGATTTCTTTTTAACTAAAACTATGGGTGATACATATGGCAATTCACACTCCCTAATTACTCCTTCTTTCAATAAATTGTAAATAATTTCAGCTACTTTTTATCTTTCATAGTACAAAAAGTGTCCTGTACAATAACTAAATGGCATGATATTTTTTAATTGGATATTCATTTTGCATTTTGGCTGCGTTACGTGATTATTTAAAATGTTAAAATAATTTGACTGTATGATATCCCTGCATTTCATAGCATTTGGTATTCCTATGTCTAACTCATTATGTTCTATAGTTAATAAACTTAACTTCCTTTATTTCCTTTGTATCAATTTAACATGAATTAACATGATTCTTTCTGATTGATTTAATAGTATTTTTCATTTAAATTAATAATACATTTTATTTAAATTAATTGCTGCGCAGCCCTCAATTATGCGCGAGTTTTCGTCATTAGCAATCGCAACGAGTCTAGCTTCCCGCTGCTTTGAACAGTTTCGGTATTGATTCAGACTCTTACAAAAGTAAAGTGAAAACACAATACCGCTCTTGTCGTATAAACCGTTTACAATATGCTGAATAATATCAGCATCATCGAACTCTGCTTGGCATGCGACAGCACACCTTTCAATAAAATATTGGAATGCAGTCTCACCTTTCTTTGATTTGCGATTGTCTAGCTGATTGCCAACTTGATATTGAGTGATTTTCTTATCAAATACTTCAAGTAGCTCGCTGCGTAGTTCATTCGAAGAGGTAGCGGCTTGATAAGTTGAATAGGTTTTAGCTGACCCTGTTAGTAGTCTCTTTAGTCTCTTTAACATGCCTACCTAAATAGGTAGGCAATCTTAAACAAATAATGTTTTCTAACGTAGACTTTCGAAATTCAGTATTTCATTTGAAAATAGTTAGAACAGCGGTAAACGGAAAATATGGAGCTAGAGCGTAAGGAAAATGTCCAAAAAAATTGTACAGAAAAAAATGGTATTTAAAATCTAAGATTTCGGACTTCACTTTCAAATTGAGATTGTGGCGCGATGCGGTTAAAAGGGTCATAATGATGCCGCTCCGACTTTTCTGGGCGGAAGCGCCGGCCATTGATGAAGAAGAGGATGGAGAAAAGTCTGCTATAGAGAAAGAGGATGATATGTTGCCTGCTATAGATGAGCGCCAGAATGACGAGCCAGCTGTCGAGATGCTGCCCACCGCGGATCAGGAGGTGAGCAACAATAAATATAAGGAGCAGTCGCTAAACGGTAATGAGAACAAGAAGAATGCGCAGCTCGAGCTGGAGGGAAAGGCCGATAACAAAAAGGAGGATGCGATAGAAATGGATGGTAACGAAAAGGCTTCATTAACCAGAGAGAAATAAACAAAACTGCTAGAGATGAGAGCGAAGCATAGCAAAATGGTACGGAGATCGAAAAGGAGTTGAGGGTTGAGCGAAACGACGATGGGAAAAACCTGGTTGCTAAACTTATAAAATAAGGGTATGGAAAGGTAAAGGCTTTGGTAAAAATTTCTCAGAAAGATATAAGCAAAATTGCTACGATAATGATTATCTGCATAAACTACTGAATCTTGGAGAAGGATAAATTAGCTGTCCTAACAAAAACAGTACTAGCGACGACATTAAACTTGACGATAATCTATCGGTCACATAATACATAGGTTAGAACATCTGATAGACGCAATATATCCCGGTCTTGAAAATATATTGGAAAGAGATTATCATTGGCTTTGTTCTAGGGCAATAGTGTCACCCAGAAACGATACAGTGAATGATATAAATAAACTGATTTTAGAGAAAATTCCCGGTCACGGTGTGTAACATTGAGGATACAGTGCACTATCCTCAAGAATTTTTATTTTCTTTGAACCCTTATGGCTTACCTCCTCACGACCTTACATTAAAAGTTGGCATTCGTATCATGCTATTAAGAAACTTGAACCCCCCAACATGTGTAATGGCACAAGGCTGCTTATAAAAGAGTTGCGGGAGAATATAATCGTGGCGACCATTCTCACAGGGCCAGCAGTGGGACAACTGGCTTATGTTCCGCGCATACCCATGATTCCGATGGATTTATCCATACCATTTAAAAGGCTGCAGTATCCCGTCAAGATATCTTTTGCCCTCACTATTAATTAGTCCGAGGGTGAAACATTCTCTCTGGTGGGCATTGACCCGAGAAAGCCATGGGCAGATATATGTTGGCATATCTCGGATTGGAACTCCTGAACGACAATATATAGGATTGGC
The DNA here is from genome assembly GCA_035044765.1 of Leucophenga montana. Lineage (NCBI taxonomy): Eukaryota > Metazoa > Arthropoda > Insecta > Diptera > Drosophilidae > Leucophenga > Leucophenga montana. Next base: position 2,478 of record JAWNNQ010001768.1, read on the forward strand.
AGGTGGAACGGCAGAAACGCGCTAATTATTTATAAGGCTATTTTGAAACCAATATGGACTTATCTTATGGGTTCCAATTATGGGTGGGTTCCAATTGCGGTGTAGACAATAAACTCTTTAAATTATCAAATGTTTATAATTCCATATTGATTAGTGGAAAAGGTCCACCTTCCTCTTCCATGCCTATCAGGTGAAATCCACTTTTGAGATCAATCAGGGAAAAATATTGCTTACTCTCTAAATATTCTAAAAAGTCTTCGATCAATGGCATGGGAAAGTTGTCGCGAACTGTTAATTTATTCAAACTTCGATAGTCTACGCACATTCGGATTTCTCCCGATTTCTTTTTAACTAAAACTATGGGTGATACATATGGCAATTCACACTCCCTAATTACTCCTTCTTTCAATAAATTGTAAATAATTTCAGCTACTTTTTATCTTTCATAGTACAAAAAGTGTCCTGGACAATAACTAAATGGCATGATATTTTTTAATTGGATATTCATTTTGCATTTTGGTTGCGTTACGTGATTATTTAAAATGTTAAAATAATTTGACTGTATGATATCCCTGCATTTCATAGCATTTGGTATTCCTATGTCTAACTCATTATGTTCTATAGTTAATAAACTTAACTTCCTTTATTTCCTTTGTATCAATTTAACATGAATTAACATGATTCTTTCTGATTGATTTAATAGTATTTTTCATTTAAATTAATAATACATTTTATTTAAATTAATTGCTGCGCAGCCCTCAATTATGCGCGAGTTTTCGTCATTAGCAATCGCAACGAGTCTAGCTTCCCGCTGCTTTGAACAGTTTCGGTATTGATTCAGACTCTTACAAAAGTAAAGTGAAAACACAATACCGCTCTTGTCGTATAAACCGTTTACAATATGCTGAATAATATCAGCATCATCGAACTCTGCTTGGCATGCGACAGCACACCTTTCAATAAAATATTGGAATGCAGTCTCACCTTTCTTTGATTTGCGATTGTCTAGCTGATTGCCAACTTCATATTGAGTGATTTTCTTATCAAATACTTCAAGTAGCTCGCTGCGTAGTTCATTCGAAGAGGTAGCGGCTTCATAAGTTGAATAGGTTTTAGCTGACCCTGTTAGTAGTCTCTTTAGTCTCTTTAACATGCCTACCTAAATAGGTAGGCAATCTTAAACAAATAATGTTTTCTAACGTAGACTTTCGAAATTCAGTATTTCATTTGAAAATAGTTAGAACAGCGGTAAACGGAAAATATGGAGCTAGAGCGTAAGGAAAATGTCCAAAAAAATTGTACAGAAAAAAATGGTATTTAAAATCTAAGATTTCGGACTTCACTTTCAAATTGAGATTGTGGCGCGATGCGGTTAAAAGGGTCATAATGATGCCGCTCCGACTTTTCTGGGCGGAAGCGCCGGCCATTGATGAAGAAGAGGATGGAGAAAAGTCTGCTATAGAGAAAGAGGATGATATGTTGCCTGCTATAGATGAGCGCCAGAATGACGAGCCAGCTGTCGAGATGCTGCCCACCGCGGATCAGGAGGTGAGCAACAATAAATATAAGGAGCAGTCGCTAAACGGTAATGAGAACAAGAAGGATGCGCAGCTCGAGCTGGAGCGAAAGGCCGATGACAAAAAGGAGGATGCGATAGAAATGGATGGTAACGTAAAGGCATTATTAGCCAGAGAGAAATAAACAAAACTGCTAGAGATGAGAGCGAAGCATCGCAAAATGGTAAGGAGATCGAAAAGGAGGTTAAGGTTGAGCGAAACGACGAATCGACAAAAAGCAAAATGAAAATCTTATAAATGAAAAGGATGGTAAGGTAAAAGCAAAGGAAGAAACAACCCAGACCGATATTGGCTATATTGCTAGAGATGAGAAGGAAGCATCGTATAGTGGTAAGAAGCTCGAAAAGTAGCTGGAGGTTGAACAAACGGACGATGGAAAAAACCTGGTTGCTAAACTTATAATACATAGGTATGGAAAGGTAAGGCTTTGGCAAAAACTCAGAACGAAATAAGCAAAACGATGATTTTCCGCATCAACTACTGAATCTTGGAGAGGGAAAAATTAGCTGTCCTAACACCAACAGTACTAGCGATGACATTAAACTTGACGATAATCTATCGGTCACATAATACATAGGTTAGAACATCTGATAGACGCAATATATCCCGGTCTTGAAAATTTATTGGAAAGAGATTATCATTGGTTTTGTTCTTGGGCAATAGTGTCACCCAGAAACGATACAGTGAATGAGATAAATAAACTGATTTTAGAGAAAATTCCCGGTCACGCTGTGTAACATTGAGGATACAGTGCACTATCCTCAAAAATTTGTATTTTCTTTGAGCCCTTCTGGCTTACCTCCTCACGACCTTATATTAAAAGTTGGCATTCGTATCATGCTATTAAGAAACTTGAGCCCCCCAACATGTGTAATAGCACAAGGCTGTTTATAAAAGATTTGCGGGAGAATATAATCGTGGCGACCATTCTCACAGGGCCAGCAGTGGGACAACAGGCTTATGTTCCGCGCATACCCATGATTCCGATGGATTTATCCATACCATTTAAAAGGCTGCAGTATCCCGTCAAGATATCTTTTGCGCTCACTATTAATTAGTCCGAGGGTGAAACATTCTCTCTGGTGGGCATTGAACTGAGAAAGCCATGGGCAGATATATGTTGGCATATCTCGGATTGGAACTCCTGAACGACAATATATAGGATTGGCAGGTGGGACGGCAGAAACGCGCTAATTATTTATAAGGCTATTTTGAAACCAATATGGACTTATCTTATGGGTTCCAATTATGGGGCACAGCTAAGAAATTCAATCGGAAAATAATTCAAGGTTAACAATCGACAATTTTGAGAGCTATAGTTAATGCGATGAAATCAAAATTATAAGTAGAAATTACCTTAATAAATTAACAAGACACACTAGCAAAAAAGTAAATGAACTTCCTTAAAATAGACCTTATCTAAAATAATGTATTAAATATTATATGCGTTCTAATAAAAATAAAATGTAATGAAATTGTAAATAAGCTTCAGATTATATATATTTCCAATGTTACGCTCAATATAAGCAATTTTACGAATAGTTAACATTCCAAATGAACAAAAAAGCAGCTAAAAACACCTGGTAAAAATAAAACTGTTCATTATACCATTCATATCTCTTTCTTCATTGCCCAAATATGTATTAAGTGTTTCTTTATGAATAGAAAGATGTATGTAACCAATTGGGATATATAAAAAAAAAAAAAAATATCAATTATTTTCATAGACCTCATTGAATAGTTGTTTACATTTATGTACAACATAACTAATAAACAATTTAGAGTCCAAATTTTAAACTTTTTTAAAAAATTAAACACCGCATTTCATACTCTAATGGAGTAATTTTTTTCACATCATTTTTGTATGTACAAGTATAAATAAAATTGTTTTTAATATAAAGACGACTTAAATTTTTTCTTTTTTTTTAAATTAATAAGTAAAACACAAATATAAAAAAAAAAATAAAACAAGTAACAACATAAATAAATTCTCAATTTAAAACCAAAGAAAGTTTGAAAAAGAATTTAAATCTGACTCGTGACTCTACCGGCATCTCGTTGTTGGAAAATCAAATAAACAATTGCGTTTATTGATGTATATGTTTGCATTCCATTTGCAATATATGAAATGAAAATCAAATAAACAATTGGTTACATTAATGTACATGTCTGCATTCCATTTGCAATATATACTTAATATAATATCCTTGCTAAAAAAAAGCTAAAAAAGTGGTGAATTTTCAAGAATAGAGAAACAAATTGATGTCCTAGGAAAAGAAAACAAAAAAAAAATATTTTAGAAACTTTAGCAACATGACGAACGCTTAATTACATATTACAATCGATTCCAACCATACAAATGAAAAATATATTTCTGCACAAAGTCGATATCAGAAGTCTTTTGAGTTGCAAGTAGGCTTTCGTCACTTGTTTTTTACCCCGTCAAGAGGTTCTTTTATTTGATATCAGTAATTTTAATCGAGAAGATGTTGAAACTGTAAATAAAAACTGTACCTTGCTTAAGGCTTCTTATATGAACCATAGATTTGTGTGGGGTTATATTTTATATTATTTTATTTATTTAAAAATTTGCAACTACATATATAAAACTAACTTAAAGCTAGAAAAAGGAAGTTGCGGAGAATCAGACCCGTCGGAGGAATTTTTGTTTGGCACGCCAGGTTGACCGACTGTGCCCCTATTCACAGTCCAAGCGGGCGAAATTACAAAAATAAAGAAAATAGAAGTTGCTAAATGAAGTTTACAATTTTAGTTTTTTACATAGTGTAAGGAAGAGTTATAAGAAAAATAAGGCGAAAATTTATTGTAGATAGAACAAAGGGATTGGTGTGAATTATTGAGCGCGTAATTTGTCGTACAAAAAGGCAATTTTATTGGCGCCACCTGACATTAGATCGACGTCGATCTATAATTAAGTACAAAGTGCAACAATCTTAACTAACAATCAGTAACTTCATAGCGATCTTTCTCAAAAATTCGATTAATTTTATATGGCCCTCCATACTTAGGAGCGAATTTCTTGCATACTCCTGGCGTTACATCATCATTTCGAATGACTACAAAATCTGCTACCTTGTACTGTAATGGAGATTTATGCTTAGTGGCACATATTTTCTCATTTCTTTTATGCGATTGGATTATGTTTGCACTAGCTATCTCTCTACAATTATTCAAATCCCTTTGGTCGTCTATCCTAAGCTTCTCCTCTAAATACTCATACAAGACGTCTGTAATGTGGCCTCGTTGTTCTACCCCAAACATGAGAATACCTGGTGTAGTAAAACAAGATCCTCTGTCCGATATATTGAAGTAAAACAAGATCCTCTGTCCGATATAACTCTACGGGGTCAGCTATAAAATTCAAAATACCTACTTAAACTAGCGATCATTTATTTGGTACTAGTGTAATTTACAGAGAATAATTTCACATATTTCGTAAACGAGTCAATCACGACTAACAAATGTTTTCGTTTTAAATTAATGCATGGCAAAGGGCCTAAATGGTCTATATGAACTGTGTCGAACGGGATAGATGCTTTTGGAATACTATGAAGCGTCCTATTGTTAACTTTTTTCGGGACGAAGTGCAGTATGCATCGCAAACAGTTCCGAATATATTCTTCTATCCTGCTTCTCATTGACGGAAACCAATAATTTTGATTTCATATTATTAAAACATTTGTCGCCTGCCAAATGGCCAAGTTTTTCACGGCACTGTCCTATTAGTTGTTCCTGCATGTTCAACGGTACATATAAAACAAATTCATCATTAGGATTCTAGCGATGAACCACTTCATCTATTAATGCAAAATTTTCAACGGGACCCAACTGCAATTCTTCTCGTATTTTATTTATCATATCATCCCTAATCTGTTCGCTTTGCAAAATCAAGTCAATCTCGTCTGGATTTACGACAACAATTCCAATATATTCACAGCATCTATCTGGTACTAAATGAATATCAGCACTAGGCTGAAACGGTTGCGCATTTGGGTTCAACGATTTCCTATCTTTATTCAAAAACTTATCAAAAATATGTTCAAAAGATTCTATTAAAGCGCCAACACATGGACGAATGAGGCATACGCAATGCTCTTTTGGACATAAACACTCAACAAAAGAGTCATCTTTTTTAAATCCCTACTACTTTATAGTTTTTCAAAATGTTCTTCTTTTTCAAATTTACCTATGTTCCTTCCCAATGTCTCTCCTATTGCTTTTCCTACGGTCGTTTCTACTGTTTGACCTGCGGGTTTTCCTACTGGTTATCCAACGGTTTCTTCTATTTGTTGTCCTACGGTTCTTCCTACTGGTTGTCCTACGGTTTTTTCTACAATCTTCCATTAGTTTTCTCTATGGAATCCTCTAAATTTTCCTCTAGATACTTAACATCCCTCTTATTCGGATCTGTAACTTTAATTTTTATATCTTCTGGAAAAACACAAGGGATAATCTCATTTGACAGCAACTGTGTCTGCCTACTTAAAGCATCTACATGAGGCATACTACTACCTGCACGGTGAATAATAGTGAAGTCGTAATTCTCTAACTCAAGTGACCAACGAGCTATTCTAGGATTTATCGCTTTTCTACTGAGTGTCTATACTAAGGAATTGCAATCTGTAACATTCTTAAACAGTCTATGTTTTAAATATACTAGAAAACGTGTTAAAGCATAATTTATTGCGATAGTCTCAGAAGAAAAGTATTGGATGCATCTTGCCATCATCCTGACGCTACATCAAAATTGCAAGAACTTGCGGTGTAGACAATAAACTCTTTAAATTATCAAATGTTTATAATTCCATATTGATTAGTGGAAAAGGTCCACCTTCCTCTTCCATGCCTATCAGGTGAAATCCACTTTTGAGATCAATCAGGGAAAAATATTGCTTACTCTCTAAATATTCTAAACAGTCTTCGATCAATGGCATGGGAAAGTTGTCGCGAACTGTTAATATATTCAAACTTCGATAGTCTACACACATTCGGATTTCTCCTTCTTTCAATAAATTGTAAATAATTTCAGCTACTTTTTATCTTTCATAGTACAAAAAGTGTCCTGGACAATAACTAAATGGCATGATATTTTTTAATTGGATATTCATTTTGCATTTTGGCTGCGTTACGTGATTATTTAAAATGTTAAAATAGTTTGACTGTATGATATCCCTGCATTTCATAGCATTTGGTATTCCTATGTCTAACTCATTATGCTCTATAGTTAATAAACTTAACTTCCTTTGTATCAATTTAACATGAATTAACATGATTCTTTCTGATTGATTTAATAGTATTTTTCATTCAAATTAATAATATATTTTATTTGACCTCTAGTTGCAATGTTTGTTTCATTTATTCCATAAAATTTGCTTATTTGAGACAGTTTTGATACAAATTGTTCCGGAACCAACGATTTGTTAATAAAACTAACCGGACTACCGGTGTTTGTTATTATTTTAAAACTTACTGAATTAATTGCTGCGCAGCCCTCAATTATGCTCGAGTTTTCGTCATTAGCAATCGCAACGAGTCTAGCTTCCCGCTGCTTTGAACAGTTTCGGTATTGATTCAGATTCTTACAAAAGTAAAGTGAAAACACAATACCGCTCTTGTCGTATAAACCGTTTACAATATGCTGAATAATGTCAGCATCATCGAACTCTGCTTGGCATGCGACACCACACCTCTCAATAAAATATTGGAATGCAGTCTCACCTTTCTTTGATTTGCGATTGTCTAGCTGTTTGCCAACTTCATATTGAGTGATTTTCTTATCAAATACTTCAAGTAGCTCGCTGCGTAGTTCATTCGAAGAGGTAGCGGCTTGATAAGTTGAATAGGTTTTAGCTGACCCTGTTAGTAGTCTCTTTGCATACAGCCAATACTGGTGCTAGGCCACACCGAGCATCCACAAGCGCATTTGAAGGTTCTCGTCACCAGAAAATAGTTGCACTACTGCTTCCAAGTCCTTGACGTCGATGCGACGAAAAAAATTTTCTGATTTCGTTGTTTCCACAGCTATCTCCAACGGCGCATGCGTTCGCTTTACTGTTATTAGCGCTCAAAATCTCAAGCAAGCTTTTCGCGGCACCACCACTGACGCCCGAACCTCTGCCACCTTAACTTGTTGCCTGCTGCCGTCAATGGTATGTCATCAGCAATTCTCACGCCTTCGTCTGCCATAATGGACTTAATTGTGCTGTATGGTCGGACTTGTGCTGTATTTTGCAGCATGTGCTGCAACTCACTCTTCGTATATTTAAGTATATCAGCCGATCGCATACATTTTCCACGTATAGGGTAATTTACCCCACACCTGAATTGTAAGTGGAGTCCTTTTATTAAAATAACTTATGATTTCTTTATATAATCTTGATTTTTTATTAATATTAATTGCGCACTTCTGTTTATTTTTCTTTATCAGCTGACTCAGAATACCTAGAATACCCGTTCTCATCATTCTTGATCGGTTACCATTATTACCTGATCATTCTCGGTCGGTTACCATCTTATCGGTCATATTAACCCTAATCCAATATATGACCCTACATACTAACGTCTACGTTTACAATATTAAGAAAAAGATAGAACACATTAAATTAAGATATAAACAACTATATTCGCTATTAAATAAACACTCGAAATTATCAATTAGTAACAAACTAATCTATATCTATACTAATATTATAAATAGATAAAGTTTTTGAGTTTGTGACGTTGTCTCTGGATTTACTAAACCGATTTTGAAAATTCTTTTACCAATAGAAAGCCACGTTATTTGTGAATAAGATAGGCTATAATATATGACGATATACACATTAAATTAACGCAATTTTAGTATTTATTTCATTTTTTTTTTAATTTTTATTTTATTAAATTATTTAAATAGGTAGGCATTTGATTATTTGTTAATCTTAAACAAATAATATTTTCTAACGTAGACATTCGAAATTCAGTATTTTATTTGAAAATATTTAGAACAGCGGTAAACGGAAAATATGGAGCTAGAGCGTAAAGAAAATGTACAAAAAATTTTACTTAAAATAATATTATTTAAAATCTAAGATTACGGACTTCACTTCCAAATTGCGATTGTGGCGCGATGCGGTTAAAAGAGTCATAATGATGCCGGTACGACTTTTCTGGGCGGAAGCGCCGGCCATTTATGATGAAGAGGATGGAGAAAAGTCTGCTATAGGGAAAGAGGATGAACTGATGCCTGCTATAGATGAGCGCCAGAAGGACGAGCCAGCTGTCGAGATGCTGCCCACCGCGGACCATGAGGTGAGCAACAATAAGTATAAGAAGCAGTCGCTAAACGGTAATGAGAACAAGAAGAATTGCTCAGCTAGAGCTGGAGCGAAAGGCCGATGACAAAAAGGAGGATGCGATAGAAAAGGATGGTAACGTAAAGGCATCATTAGCCAGAGCGAAATAAACAAAACTGCTAGAGATGAGAGCGAAGCATCGCAAAATGGTAAGGAGATCGAAAAGGAAGTTAAGGTTGAGCGAAACGACGAATCGACAAAAAGCAGAATGAAAATCTTATAAATGAAAAGGATGGTAAGGTAAAAGCAAAGGAAGAAACAACCCAGATCGATATTGGCTATATTGCTAGAGATGAGAAGGAAGCATCGTATAGTGGTAAGAAGCTCGAAAAGGAGCTGGAGGTTGAACAGACGGACGATGGAAAAAACCTGGTTGCTAAACTTATAATACATAGGTATGGAAAGGTAAGGCTTTGGCAAAAACTCAGAACGAAATAAGCAAAACGATGATTTTCCGCATCAACTACTGAATCTTGGAGAGGGAAAAATAAGCTGTCCTAACACCAACAGTACTAGCGATGACATTAAACTTGACGATAATCTATCGGTCACATAATACATAGGTTAGAACATCTGATAGACGCAATATATCCCGGTCTTGAAAATTTATTGGAAAGAGATTATCATTGGTTTTGTTCTTGGGCAATAGTGTCACCCAGAAACGATACAGTGAATGAGATAAATAAACTGATTTTAGAGAAAATTCGCGGTCACGCTGTGTAACATTGAGGATACAGTGCACTATCCTCAAAAATTTGTATTTTCTTTGAGCCCTTCTGGCTTACCTCCTCACGACCTTATATTAAAAGTTGGCATTCGTATCATGCTATTAAGAAACTTGAGCCCCCAACATGTGTAATAGCACAAGGCTGTTTATAAAAGATTTGCGGGAGAATATAATCGTGGCGACCATTCTCACAGGGCCAGCAGTGGGACAACAGGCTTATGTTCCGCGCATACCCATGATTCCGATGGATTTATCCATACCATTTAAAAGGCTGCAGTATCCCGTCAAGATATCTTTTGCCCTCACTATTAATTAGTCCGAGGGTGAAACATTCTCTCTGGTGGGCATTGACCTGAGAAAGCCATGGGCAGATATATGTTGGCATATCTCGGATTGGAACTCCTGAACGACAATATATAGGATTGGCAGGTGGAACGGCAGAAACGCGCTAATTATTTATAAGGCTATTTTGAAACCAATATGGACTTATCTTATGGGTTCCAATTATGGGGCAGCGCTAAGAAATTCAATCGGAAAATAATTCAAGGTCAACAATCAACAATTTTGAGAGCTATAGTTAATGCGATGAAATCAAAACTATAAGTAGAAATTACCTTAATAAATTAACAAGACACACTAGCAAAAAAGTAAATGAACTTCCTTAAAATAGACCTTATCTAAAATAATGTATTAAATATTATATGCGTTCTAATAAAAATAAAATGTAATGAAATTGTAAATAAGCTTCATATTATATATATTTCCAATGTTACGCTCAATATAAGCAATTTTACGAATAGTTAACATTCCAAATGAACAAAAAAGCAGCTAAAAACACCTGGTAAAAATAAAACTGTTCATTATACCATTCATATCTCTTTCTTCATTGTCCAAATATGTATTAAGTGTTTCTTTATGAATAGAAAGATGTATGTAACCAATTGGGATATATAAAAAAAAAAAAAAATATCAATTATTTTCATAGACCTCATTGAATAGTTGTTTACATTTATGTACAACATAACTAATAAACAATTTAGAGTCCAAATTTTAAACTTTTTTAAAAAATTAAACACCGCATTTCATACTCTAATGGAGTAATTTTTTTCACATCATTTTTGTATGTACAAGTATAAATAAAATTGTTTTTAATATAAAGACGACTTAAATTTTTTCTTTTTTTTTAAATTAATAAGTAAAACACAAATATAAAAAAAAAATAAAACAAGTAACAACATAAATAAATTCTCAATTTAAAACCAAAGAAAGTTTGAAAAAGAATTTAAATCTGACTCGTGACTCTAAAGCCATCTCGTTGTTGGAAAATCAGATAAACAATTGCGTTTATTGATGTACATGTCTTCATTCCATTTGCAATATACGAAATGAAAATCAAATAAGCCATTGGTTACATTAATGTACATGTCTGCATTCCATTTGCAATATATGAAATGAAAATCAAATAAACAATTGGTTACATTAATGTACATGTCTGCATTCCATTTGCAATATATACTTAATATAATATCCTTGCTAAAAAAAAGCTAAAAAAGTGGTGAATTTTCAAGAATAGAGAAACAAATTGATGTCCTAGGAAAAGAAAACAAAAAAAAAATATTTTAGAAACTTTAGCAACATGACGAACGCTTAATTACATATTACAATCGATTCCAACCATACAAATGAAAAATATATTTCTGCACAAAGTCGATATCAGAAGTCTTTTGAGTTGCAAGTAGGCTTTCGTCACTTGTTTTTTACCCCGTCAAGAGGTTCTTTTATTTCATATCAGTAATTTTAATCGAGAAGATGTTGAAACTGTAAATAAAAACTGTACCTTGCTTAAGGCTTCTTATATGAACCATAGATTTGTGTGGGGTTATATTTTTAAGTCCATCTGCGTGACATTTTTTTTTTATTATATATTATTTTATTTATTTAAAAATTTGCAACTAGACGTATAAAACAGTCGCTTAATAAGTACAATATAAAAATGTAACTAAACTAACTTAAAGCTATAAAAAGGAAGTTGAGGACACTCAGACCCATTGTAGGCATTTTTGTTTGGCACGCCAGGTTGACCGACTGTGCTTCTACTCACAGCCTGGTCCAAAAAATAAAGAAACTAGAAGTTGTTAAATGAAATTTACAAATTTATAGAATAATGATTTGTTAGTACAGAGCGAAAACTTATTGTAGATAGAACAAAGTGCTGGGAGTGAATTATTGAGCGCGGAATGTGCCGTACAAAAAGGTAATTTTATTGGCACGAAGTGGCGAGCTGCCCGAATGGGGACATTTTGTACTATGGACTGAAGTAAGTAGGGAGAATCAATCTCCCCAATAAGAATTTTATGAAGAAAAGTAACTGAGTGCATTGAACGGCGTGACAAGAGGGTTGGGAGATCAATTAATTTTAACCTATCAATTGAGACTCCTAAGAGCATACAGAAGAAACTGTTTTTGGACTGACTCAATACGATCCTCGTGAATAGCATAATATGAGTTCCAAATATAAGAGCCAAATTCTAAAATCGGACGAATAAGAGAAGTATATAGGAGTTTAGTGGTATAAGGGTCATTAAATTCCTTAGACCAACGCTTAACATAGCCAAGGACACCTTTTGCTTTATTTAGTATTGAACAAATGTGATTATTATAAATAAGTTTAGGTTCCATAAGCATACCTAGGTCATTAAAACAAAACTCTCTACCGATTGTAATCTTATTTAAAGAATATGTTACTATAAATGGTTTTCTGCGTTGAAACGACATACATTTGCATTTTGACAAATTTAGATTTAGAAAATTTAGACTACGCCATGTATGTAGTGAGTTTAAGTCAGCCTGCAATAAACTGTGCTGCGAAACATCAGAATATGACAAGCATAATTTAACATCATCTGCATACATTAGTGTATGGGCATAAATAATAGACAAAGGAAGATCATTAATAAAAATGTTGAACAATATTGGACCTATGTAACTCCCTTGGGGAACACCATAAAAACAGAAACAGTTTTAGACAAACAATTGTTATATAAAGCTTTTTGTGTTCTATCGGATAAGTACGACTCAATCCAAGTAACAAGATACGGAGGAAACCCTATTGCTTTTAATTTGAATTAAAGCTGCTTATGACACACGATATCAAAAGCTTTACTGAAGTCTGTATAAAGGACATCAGTTTGGCAACCCGACTCAAAGGCATTATTTACAACAGTGGAAAATTCTAAAAGATTAGTTGTAATAGATTTTCCTTTAAGCAAACCATGTTGGAAAGAACTGACAACAGACTTTAATGACTTTTGCAATTGGTCACAAATGATTTTTTCAAAGAGCTTTGGATTTCGATATATCATACTTGCTATTCTTTTTATGTAAAGGGATAATAAAAGACTCCTTCCAAAGAGATGGAAATTTACATAGCTTTGTAGATAGGTTGAAAAGAATTGAAAAAGGAAAACAAATGGAGCTAGAACAATGTTTTAGTATGCAACTGGGAATATTATCAGGGCCAGGTAGGAAAGAGAATTTAATTGATAAAAGACATGTTAATATATTTTGCATGGAGATAGCGGGAGGAGATATAAATTCATATGATGTGATGGTGTAAGGATATGAGAAACTAGGATTAAAAGAGCTGCAAGAATACGTACTTTGGAAAAATTCGGCAAATAAATCTGATATAGGCGAATCCCAAGATGCAACTGCACCATCAAGAAATAATGGCATAGGATACGCTGAAGTACTACGTTTCGTATTAACGAAATTGAAACACGATTTTGGATTGTAACGCATGTTTCGTTTAACTTTTATTAATTAATTAACATAACATCATTTTATTTAAAGCATTAAAATCAGAACGTGCGACACAATATTTACTAAAATCAGTATTAGAGCCACTACGTTTATATTGTTTTAAATAAACGCGACTTATTATTTTTTAATCGATAGAGGCTACTTGAAAACCAAGGCTGTCTTTTTCCTGAGACTGGGAGTGTAGTGAATGTAATGCATCTGTCGAAATTAACTGAGAATGGTGGAATAAAAAATATTCGTTGCCAATTCAATATCTGAACAGCACTCGAGAGCAGACCAATCAGTATCGAAAAGTAAGTTATTTAACTTGACATAGTCAGTTTTTCTAAAACACCTGACACTTCGAAGAGATTTATTTATGTCATGTGAACGACAAATACAGTCAAGCTGAAAAGAGACTTCCAAAGTTGGATGGTGATTATCTTCAGGCATTGTAATAGGAGGAATCCTATTAATAAATACATCATAAACCAGCATCAACAAAAACCAGATAGCAAGAAGTCTTCCAGAGCTGTTACGAACTTTATTGCACTATTGCATGGACAATTTAAAAATAAAACCAAGAAACTCATTCTTTACCGCTGGAACCAGCATAGAGGTATCAATCAAATTTGACCATCTTATAAAGGGTGTCTCAAAAGAAAGTTCACATTTAAAAAATCGATAAAAGAAAGTAAGTAGTTTATTGAAAAAATGTTTATTACATATTAAAATACATACCTTGACGTAACCCCACAGTCCAGGCCAGGAAAAATTTCATGAACTCGTGGTAGAGACCTGTTGGAAGTGTGTGAAGTTGCTCCGTCCTGCTGGAACCATCTTCTTTGGTTATAACCAGGTCCGGGTTTCCACGAACAGACTGAGTAACACTATTTACGTTTTCGAACGTTCTCGAAGACATTGGACGCCCGAGATCCAGCGTTGAACCGGTCTCTTCAAACTTCTCGACCCAAATTCCAATGAGTTGAGGGCTTGGCGCATCATTTAAATGACGAACATGTCGAATACTGCAGAATTTTCTACGCGCTACAGTCGCTGAATTACCGTTTTTGTGAAACTCACGTACGCACAACGCACGTTCCGCTCCCGAGAAACGTTCCATAGCGACTAAGTTCCCAAAAGATAGGCTACTGATTGTGTACATACCCCCCGCGCCCCGCGGAATTGTTGCGTTCAAATGTGAACTTTCTTTTGAGACACCCTGTATTAGGTAGATTAAAGTCACCTAAAACAATAAGATGATCTTTTTCATCGTAAAAGAATAGCGATGTATGAGATCGCAGCGGCATGCTGACACTATATCTATCCTCATTTCCGAAGAAGGAGGAATGTATGAGCAAGTAATGTATATGTTAAAACCACGAAAAGAAGTTTTAACACATATAAATTCAATGTCCTGATATATACCAATTTCCTCAGAAAACAGAGACGATTTGACTGATATTAGAAAACGAGTGGGAGAAGTTAAAGTTAGAAACAGATATGTTATTGGAGCACTTAAGAGAAGAATTAATATATGAATTTATATTATCTTCATTCGTATCAGAAGCAAGACGAGATAGAATTACAGTTTTACGCGGGGCAACAACGGTCAGGATATTCTCTTTTTTAGAAGATTGATTTTGTGTAGAAGATGGGGCCAGCAGATACGCTAGTTATAGCTTCTACAACAGAATCAGTTAATCTATAAGCGAATGATTTGACTTCGGAGAATTTCTTTTTTTCCGTTTAGGAGAAGCATTTAGACATTTAGTCATTGAACAATTTTTCCAGTTGCTGAAACTTGTCGTTCATGATTTTTACACAGCGTTTAAATTCATTGACCAGACCTAGTCTGATTCATAAATTTTATTATCTCGATCTCAGTCGTTCTACAATGGGAACAAGTCCAACGTAGACCTTTCCTTTCATTAATGGCGTCAAGAACACTCCCGTTAAAACCAGCACAATACATGTGCGAAACATTATCGCGTAACTAACAAGCAAGGTATTGGTCAGTACAAGCTTTGTTTTTAAATTGGCAGCGAGGATCAGAACAAGCCATTGTAAGTTTAGTATAGAACAGAACCAAAATGAATAAATTATTGGTGCCAAAAAGTATGCTGTATAAAAAATGAATAAAAGTTAAAATGAGATAAGAGCAGAAAGAGTACGACTATTACGCTCGCAGAACTCAACTCAAGAAAATTTAAAATTTTACACGCTCACTAGTAGATATGTATGAAGCGATGTAGTAGATGCCGCCATGTCGAATTTCAAGTTGATATTGACGTTTTCCATACAAATGCATAAAAGTGAACTGTGGGTTTATATGGGACTACCTCAAAAAGTGGGCGGGACACGCCCCTTTGTATATGTGTATGAAGCGGTTGTCCATTAAAATCCACAAAATCAAATTGCAAGCTAATATCGATCTAAATGAACGATTTTTTCATAAAAAACACAAAATTGCACGGTGGGTTTGTATGGGGCTACCTCAAAAAGTGGGCGGGCCACGCCCAATTGTCTATGTATGTTTAGCGGCTGTCTCTTGGAATATCGCATTTCAAACTAATATTGACTTTAATAAAAAAGTTTTCCTTACAAAAAGTCAAAAGATGACCATAGGTTTGTATGGGAGCCACCCCAAATAGTGGGCGGGCCACGCCCGTTAGTCTATGTATGTTAAGCGGCTGACCATAAAAGGGTACCACATTGCATTTCAACCTAATATAGACTTTAATAAAGAAGTTTTCTTACAAAAAGTCAAAAGTGGGCAGTAGGTTTGTATGGGAGCTACCCCAAATAGTGGGCGTGGCAGGTCTATCTTAATACTCTATTAAACTACAATAAAAAGAAGTAAAAGTGCAAAATTTCAACTAGATAGCATAAAAATTGGTCAGACAGGCAGACGGACATGGCTAGATCGATTCGTCTCGTCAAGCTGATCAAGAATATATATACTTTATGGGATCTACGATGGCTCCTTTAATGCGTTACAAACTTTGAGACAAACTGATAATACCATTTCACACTATGTGTGAAGAACATCACCATCAGAGCGATTGACACGATCTTTTCTAAATGTAACAAAATTATCATTAAATAACTCAGTATTGAGTATGTGTGGTTGAAGCCAAGTTTCACTAAAGACAATTATGTCAGCAGTAAAAGAAAAACTATTAAGATAAACATTACTAAGCTTAGTTCTTAACCCTCTCACATTTTGATAATGAATTAGGAAAGAAGTGGAACTTAGTTTTTTGGCACAGAAGTTGAAATAGAGGGCAACTCAACAGGATTCTGTACAGGGATACGTTTACTTCTATAGACGTACTCATGCACAACATTACAAGCAGGCCAGGGAAAATTACTTTAAAAGAGGAGATCGAACGCGAGTAGGAGAAGTTAAAATTAGAAACAGATGAGTCAGCAGAAACGATAGTTATAGCTTCTACAACAGAATCAGTTGCCAGTTGAGGCCCAACAGTGCAGTCTTCAACTTCTACCAGAGGGTTGGAGTAAGCACTAGTTGACGCTTCGAAGTTGAGATCGGGCGTTGTTTTATTGGTGTCAATTCCCATTGGCACCAATGTCGACTTCACAGAAGGTTCCAAAGACGGAGCGGCAGAAACCGTAGAATCTTCTGGTTTTTCATCCAACGGTGATAAAAATATAGGGGCCATAATTGGAACATTCGGAGTTACAGGTTCATCCAGTTAAAACTTTAAATAAATTTCAATAAAATTGACGAAAAATTACAATAAATTCATTCGAAAACAAAAACATAAAATTTTCATTTAACTACTTAAAAATGGGGAAATTTGAGATTTTCCGCGAGATCTGTTCGTTTAAACAGTCGGTCGGATGAACAGGTCTATATCGTATATCTATATATGCACTTTATGGGGTCTGCCACACCTCCGTCGTTATAGAATATAGGGTTCGTTAATATAGAATTTTACCTTATGATACAGGATATAAAATGACGTCTTTTTGTTTTTTAGATAATATATACATATCAATATGTAGCAAGAGATCCATAGCTCTGAAAACATACGTAAAAATTCCATAAAACAAAAAATTTAACGGACGTTAAGAGATGTGAAGCATTAGGACATTAGCTAAATTTACCCAATCTGAAAACTTCGATGCTATATCTCGGGTTACGGAAAAGTATAATATTATTGTATTGCACAAAATTTTGGTCTTAATTTTCGGCAAATCGCCAAAATCAGATATTGTACAACACCATCTAAGAACTCATTTAAAATGTATTTAAAAGATGTTTTGAACGACTTATTACGTGTAATAATATTAATTTGCCTGCCAAAGTCCGCCATTTTGAAAAAGTTGTAGAACAAAAGAGTCCTAGTTCTTTCTAGGATTATAAAAAACAAACATATACATACAAACAAAAAAACTAATTAATCAACTCGCCAAAAATCAAAAAAAAAATTAACTTTGAAACGGATGGGCCGATTTTTTTTACCCCCTATATTTTGGACTGGGCTTCTCCGACTTTATATCTTTTCTATCTTTTCTATGTTTTCTATCTTTTCTATCGTTTCTATCTTTCTATCTTTACAATCTTTTCTATCTTTTCTATTTGCTGGATCAAATTTCATGTTATACAATGTATTTATTTTATTGTTCTCTATAAGTTTCGAATGAAGAACTATTCTCTTGAGTGTTTTGCATTAGCTATGTTTTGAGAGTCATAAGTTTTGTAAATTGTATTTTAGCTCATAATAAACGGTCATTACTTTATGCAGATTTCGACTGCACACCTAACCACCTTGATCAAACATTTTGGCGTGCAACAGTTGGGCTGTGAAAGTCGTGCTTAATTTATTTCGTTATTGTTATCATTTAATTCGCGTAAGCATAGAGTAAATTGTCGCGGGACTCAAATTTTGGTACAAATTACATAAATTGTTGTTGCTTAAAACTAAACAAAATACTTCGAAATTCGGTCACCGGTACTTATCATTGTTGTTGTTGCTGCTAATGCACTCCCATTATTCGTAGCCCGTTGGCTGTAGCTATTGAAAATATAACCGTTGTTGTTATATTGTTGTAGGATTCTGACTGTTGGTTACTGTAACATAATGTGGAGACTGCTTTCGTGTACTTCATCATCTACGCATAATTGTTGTCTGCATATCGATTGAGTATACTCGTTTAGACTCAATGCAATATAATTGAGTCAAATACATGTACATACAACTACAATAAAATAAATTGTTGCAGCGCTTCTAAAACTACAGGAGAAGTTCATATTTGTGTACAATTACAAGTTAGACATAATTTAAATATCTAAATTTGTGAACTGCACTTGTTTGTAATAACAAAGTTTATGTTTGTAATAACAAAGTATGAACAAAGAGCAACACGGCTTATTAAACAATTGTTTAATAAACCGTGTTGCTCTTTGTTCATACTTTGTTATTACAAACATGAATCTCGATCTCATACAAATATGAATCTCGACGAACTAAAGCAACTGCGTATAAAAGTTTGCAAAAATATTACGCGCATAAAATCCTTAGTTGAATCAAATAAAAAAAAAAATCGAAACTGCTATCGCATGCTGATTAGAATTTTGGAATCGTATTTCAAGCATTTTCTCAGCATTCAGTCTAGCATAGAGAAGCTAGATCCAGAAGATAATCAACGGAGTGACATTGAAGTTAAGTACATTGCAACAAAAATATGTATTAAAGAGCTAATGCACCATTTGTGAATCGTCTTCAATACTACATCCATCCAGTTCAAAGTTGCCTAGACTGTCGTTGCCTTTATTCGATGGAAAATATGTGGAATATAAAAATTTCATAACGTCGTTTAAACAAATTATCGACAAGGAAGCATACCTATCAAACAATCGATTCGCAAGTACTTGTTGCTTCTATTGATCGCAAATTTCAATACAGTTTTTGGCGAGATTCAACAGATAAACCTCTGCACACCTACCAGCTGAACACCGTGACATACGGCACTGCTGCTGCACCATACCTGGCAGTTCGTAGCCTTAACTACTTAGCAGAAAAATACACAGATGAATATAAGATAGGTGCTAACGCGGTAAAATCGTCTTTTTATGTCGATGACCTGATATGCGGTGCAGATAACATCGACACACTTGGTAAAATAAAAACAGAGGTCACAGATATTCTTAGCAAGGGCTATTTGAAACTTGCTAAGTGACACTCAAATACTGGATGGGGTCGTTTGCAGAAGTGGAAAGTTTTTTGGCCGTTTCTCTTGGGAGCAGTCAAATTACGCTTCTTTTGCAAACGGCTCAAGCACTCTCCGTGGTGAGCAAAAGGTGAGAAGGCAACCACAATCCCCCAATGATGACGACTCCCGTAAACGATTTGAGCTCCCGATACGGCAACTCAACTTTAGTCTTTTTGGAAAATGTTTCGTCTTTATTCAACTTGCCTTCATTAACTAAATCAAATGTAGTGCAGCTGAGAAGTCTCGTTGACAATGCATCCACGTTGTATAATTCATTTTTGTCGTTGCGTAATGAGAAGCAGGTTGGCCAAACCATGCTATGTCGATCGTTATGAGTAAAGTCGACACTCAAACAAAAAACAATTGGAATGAGTCAATTAACTACGATGAACTTCCAAAATGGGTAGACTGTGACAAGACAATTGAACGCCATTGTCAATATTTGGAATCGTTCTCCAGTTCAAGTTCTCAAATAGGCAAGTCAAAATCTAACACAAATATTAATCGCTACCAAAGTTTCACATTTACCTGCTCTAGCATATCGTATGCACTCTGCTCCACAACTGAACATAAACTGTCGAGCTGTGTTCGTTTTAAGGCAATGTTGCAGTTTTAGCTTTTTAAAAAACTTGGTTTGTGCCTTTACTGCCTACATAAATGTCATCAAGTGCCCATCATCAAGTATATGTCGTAGCTGTTCGCGGTTACATCACACCTTACTGCATCGTAACAATTATTCGAGAGATAATGTATACCCTACTTTTTCGGCATCGTCGCACATAGTACAGTCTACATCGTCATCGTCGTATCCAGTACAGATCACATCGTCGAATACACCGCGTCCATCGGATGGACCAGAAAACTCATCAGCTGGCGCCGTCGTACATACACATTTGGATGCTTCTTCAGACCAAATCACTTTGGCTACTGCTATGGTCCTCGTTCGAGATGCATCTAGTTTTTTCAAGGTTGGTCGTGAACTGCGTGTCTCTTGTTCTGAAGTTAATTTAATTTCAGATGAGTTCGCAGCATATGCAAATTCGAGGTATTGAAGATTAACGCATATTGCCTATCAGCCAGATACAGAGATTGATACCTCAACCTGGGGTTTGCCAGAAAATACATCGCTTGCTGACGAAAGGTTTCATAAGTGTCGCCACATCGACTTATTGATTGATACTGGAACATTTTTCGTCATTCTTGCGGTTGGCCAAATTAAATTGGGCTATAGCTTGCCTACACTCCAAAATACTTTGCTAGGTTGGGTTGTCTCCGGTCGTTATAGAGGCGCTCGGCAAAAGTTATATGAGATCAACTGCATGCTTTCATTGGAGGATTCGATCAACGCTAATCTTGATTAACTATGGATATTAGATGACATACTTCAACCTTCAGATTCTCTTACTCCTGAACAACGTCGATGTGAAGATATATTTGTAATTACAGTTCGATAAGACAGTATTGGCAGAATTATCGTACGTCTGCCATTCAAGGATGATCCGTCTGTCCTTGGAAAATCCTATGACACTGCATATCGCAAATTTTTGTCATTGGAACGTCGCTTAGAACGCTCACCAGATATAAAAAACAATACAAAACTCAATGCACCACAACCACTCAGAAATCGCTGAATGATATACTTATGCTTGGACCTAGGCTACAGGATGAATTCACCGTATTGCCATCACTGCACATGTTGTAAGAATGTTCAGGCAAGTACTTGTTGCTTCTATTGATCGCAAATTTCAATGCACACCTACTAGCTGAACACCGTGACATACGGCACTGCTGCTGCACCGTACCTGGTAGTTCGTAGCCTTAACTACTTAGCAGAAAAATACACAGATGAATATAAGATAGGTGCTAACGCGGTAAAATCGTCTTTTTATGTCGATGACCTGATATGCGGTGCAGATAACATCGACACACTTGGTAAAATAAAAACAGAGGTCACATATATTCTTAGCATGGGCAATTTGGAACTTGCTAAGTGACACTCAAATACTGGATGGGGTCGTTTGCATAAGTGGAAAGTTGTTTGGCCGTTTCTCTTCGGAGCAGTCAAATTACGTTTATTTGCAAACGGCTCAAGCAATCTCCGTGGTGAGCAAATTGTGGGAAGGCAACCACAATCCCCCAATGATGACGACCCCCGTAAACGATTTGAGCACCATGATTTACTCATATGCACCTGGAATGTCCTGTCCCTCCACAGGGCTGGTGCAGATATCGAGCTGGTTGATGTCCGCGACAAATTTAATGCTGACATCACCGCAGTACAGGAAATGAGATGGATAGGACAGGGCTGCTCAAAAAAGGCATCCTGTGACATCTATTATAGTTGCCATGCGAAGAAACACAAATTTGGATGCGGTTTCGTGGTTAGTAGGAAACTACGAGGACTTATCACCAGTTTCATACCTGTGGACGAGCCCCTGGCCGCGATACGTATAAAGACATACACAAGGCTACTTGGCGCATTCCCGATCAAAAGACTCGCAACCAAATTGATCATGTTGTGATCGACGGCAGGCACGCATCGAGCGTGTTGGACGTGCGAACGGTACGAGGTCCCAACATCGACTCGGACCAGTACCTTGTGGCAGCCAAAGTACGCACCAGGCTCAGCATCGTGCATTCCGCACGTTCTAACACTCAACGAAAGCTAGACGGCGGTAAGCTGCAATCACAACAGACTGTAGAAGCCTTTTCAGCCAGACTCTCCCAACTGTTCCGGGAGTCCTCTCCGGCTTCTAAAGATATAGGTGAGCAGTGGAGCCATATCTCCCACTCCATGAATACGGCTGCCAAGGAGGTCATTGGGTACACCAGACCTTTGGCGAACCCTTGGTATGACGTTGAGTATCGCCAAGCTACTGCAGATAAAGACACCGCTTACAAACGAACTCTGCAGTTGGGAGCAACGCGAAAGGCGTGAGCTTGAGGATGTTGAGGTGTTATGTCAAAGAAATGAATCTCGAAAGTTTTATCAAAAGGTCAAGCGTCTGACGTCCGAAGGTTTCAAGCCCGGAGTTTCTTTCTGCAAGGAAAATAATGGAAGTCTGGTTACAGATGCACAGGAATCACTGAGACTATGGAGAAGTCACTTCTCTAATCTACTTGGAGGCGACGAAGAGAACAATACCGCCGATAGAGAAGTATACATAGAACCACCAATTGTAGAGCCACCGGATTATAACGAGGTCGACTCAGTAATTAAAAAGCTGAAGAATAACAAAACCGGTGGCGAAGAGTTGGTAAGGCGTATGCGCCAACTCTTGTGCAAAATATGGTCCGATGAATGCATACCCAGCGGTTGGAATCTCAGTGTACTTTGTCCTTTCTTCAAGAAAGGAGACCCTGCTGACTGCGCGAACTACCGTGGAATAAGTCTCTATTCAATAGGATAGAATATTCTGTCCCACGTACTGTGTAAACGGCTGGAGCCATACCCGAATGCACTGACAGGCCAGTATCAATGCGGCTTCAGACCAAAGAGGTCGACCAGTGACCAAATTTTCGACCAAATACTGGAAAGGACCCACGAGTACAATAAAGACACACACCACCTGTTTGTCGATTATAAGACCGCTTTCGACACGCCGATAAGAACGAAGATCTTCAACGCCCTATCTGAACTTGGTATCCCAGCAAAGATCGTTCGGCTTTGCATGATGACGCTATCACACACCCAAAGCGTCGTCAGAGTAGGAAAGAACTTCTCCGAACCCTTTGATACCAAGAGAGGTTTCAGGCGACTATTATAATCTCCTGATGGAGTACATCCTACGCCAATGCCCATACGTAGAACGATCGGGCACGATCTTCCATAAGGAAGCGATGCTACTCGCATATGCTGATGACATAGACATCATATGCATCAACGAACGGCGAGTAAGCAGGGCGTTATCGGAGATTGAGAAACAGTCACGTCTCATGGGCCTAGCGGTGAACGAGGAAAAGACGAAGTACTTGGTGGCCACGCGCAGACGGTCTGTGAGTATGGAGAATTTCAACTTCCATGTTGCAGAAATCTTTGTCTATCTGAACAGAAATTACCAGCGACAACAATGTTAGAAGAGAGATTAGACGATGAATCACTCTTGCTAATCGCTGCTACTTTGGGCTCAGCAAGCAAATTAGAAGTAGAGACCTCTCTCGAACTACGAAGATAAAAATCTATAAGACACTGATAATCCCGGTCCGGCTGTATGACGAGAGAAAGATTTTTAGTAAGATTTTTGGTCCTCTTAGAGTTGGCGTCGAGTTTAGGACCCGTATGAACCATGAGCTGTATGATGAGGTTGACATAGTCCAGCGCATTAAATTCCAGCGACTGCACTGGGCTGGGTACCTCATCCGGATGAACCTCGAAGCTCCAGCACTAAAGGTTTACGACGGAAACCTGAACTTGATTAGTGGACGGCGTCAGAGAGGACGTCCGAGCTTAAGATGGCAAGATCAGGTCTATGATGACCTGAAGAACCTCCGGATTGCCAGCGACTGTCGCCGGCGCGCACTAAACTACACCGAATGGTGCGCTTTCCTACGTGCGGCCTTGACCGATAGATGGTTGTAGAGCCACCTAAGTAAGTAAGTTAGTAAGGTTTGTGGTAAAGCCAGAAGAACCAGAAACGTCTGCAGCGTCCGCAAATTTGGGAAATAGTTGATCAAAAGGCATTAGCATGCATAATACTAAATGTGAAACCGACACAGTTGATGCACCTAAGTCGTGCACAACATCCGCTCAGGCATGGCAAAAACTTCGAGATATTCATATGCCAATACATACATATGTACATACATATGTACGTGCATATGTTCATACATATGTACGTACCTATGTACATACATATGTACGTACATATGTACATACATATGTGCGTACATATGTACATACATTTGTACGTACATATGTACATACATATGTACGTACATATGTACATACATATGTACGTACATATGTACATACATTTGTACGTACATATGTACATACATATGTACGTACATATGTACATACATTTGTACGTACATATGTACATACATTTGTACGTACATATGTACATACATTTGTACGTACATATGTACATACATTTGTACGTACATATGTACATACATTTGTACGTACATATGTACATACATTTGTACGTACATATGTACATACATATGTGCGTACATATGTACATACATTTGTACGTACATATGTACATACATATGTACGTACATATGTAAATACATTTGTACGTACATATTTACATACATATGTACGTACTTATGTACATACATTTGTACGTACATATGTACATACATTTGTACGTACATATGTACATACATTTGTACGTACATATGTACATACATTTGTACGTACATATGTACATACATTTGTACGTACATATGTACATACATTTGTACGTACATATGTACATACATTTGTACGTACATATGTACATACATATGGGCTGTATGTTTTATGCTTTTTTCAGAAATAGAATAGCTTAAAACATATTTCCAATTTTCATACAATCCCCTAGCCATAAAAACACAGACTTGCGTTCCTAAAAGACGTTTTCTTTTTTCGCCATCATCCTCAAATCCTTGAATTTCATCAAGAGTAGAATTGTATTGAAGACCTGGTCTGATTTTAATTTCATCACACACAAATACTGCTTATTTTCCTTTTTACTTATTTGGTCAAGTATATGCTTCAAATTTTCGAGTAAGTCTGGCTGAAATCCTGGAGTCATATTTTTCAATACCGCCCAACGCGCAAGAGTACTTTTTGAGGGAAGTTTTAAATTGAGACCATCCCGAAGTACGTTCTTGACGAATAAAAATAAATATTTTGACTAATAATATTTTCTGCGCTGTCAGAAATATGAGACATATTACATTGTCGAAAGGACATTATAAGATTTTATCTTTGTCTTTCGATAACATCAACGCATATTTCTGCGTATTAAAACATTTTTTAAACGCATAAACCTTTTTTTTTTAGTTTTTTAAAGCTTTCCTCTTTTTTTTTGTTTAGATCAACTTACATCTCATAATATTTTTTCCTATAATAAGTTACGTTTTTTTCTTTACTTAGGCAGTTGTCACAAAATGGCGTGCTTTCCAAAGAGTTGGAATCCAACAAGTAGCTATTGCTTGCCACATCTTGCCATATTTGATTTTTGTGTGAATCCTCAAAAGTTAATAAATTTCCTATATCAACTAATTCAGTTTCTTCTCATTGCACATTATCAACAGCTTGTATTTCACACTGTTGATGAAGCTCGTGCGAAATGTTATGAGACACATGCGACAAATATAATCTTTTAGTGTGTAAGCGTGGTCCAATCGGTTTTACACTATCTTCGATAAAGTCGTACTGTTCACTATGAACAGCACTAAATGAACTTAATAGAGAATTTTCAGACAAGTGTAAAGTTGGAATTGACTTTGACTTTAAACGAGCCTTTTCTAAATATTTTCGCTCAAAATGCTTGTCACAAATAGAAGTTTTCTATTCAAATTCCTAACCAAATGACACAATTGAAGCCATTTATAATAATAAAATTCGTTCGATGGAAACGAAAATAATGTAACTCTAAAATCTTTCGAACAATTTCTGTAACTCCTAAGACAGGAAGCAATTATGCACCTGCCACTGTTATTTCTTGTATCTTTTTTCATACCAGACTCCATCACATACAACTACAAAAAAAAATACTACTTTAGCTGCAAAAAATATTTATGTTGGCTGGAAAATCTAATAAATTTCTTGGAATATATAATTGATATAATTAAAATCGATTTTCGTAAAACGCCGTCTTATTGCACGATAAAATTTACTCATCTATGTTGTATGAAAATTTTGGTTTGCGCTGTGCAATGATCAGTGAGTCAGTCAGTGAATGCGGACAAAGAATTTTTTATATAGACGTAAAAAATATATTATATAATATGGATTAAAAAGTCTTGAAAAAGACTATTATAAATAATTTAATAAACTTGCGTATTTACCAGTTTTGTCAATTTAGCAGCATCAGCTTAAAAAGGCGCGCTGCACTGTGGACACTTACAACCAAATATACACACACTCTAATCTCTTGGTGGGCGGAAGGGGCGGCTATACACTGGCAATGATAATGACCATTCTCATAGAACTTTAATAATAATTAAGTAATGACCATTAGGTAATGACTTTAATTAAGTAATGACCATTCTCATAGAACTTTAGAGACTTTGGACATTCTTAATAATGAGTTGATAAGAAGCGCCCAGAAGTTTGGCTTTGTGATTGAGAAAAGAGCAAAAAATTGAAAGAAGAGCTGTACCACGCAACTATCCAAAGCACAAATCGCTGCTGTGCCGCAGCTGGTTGCTCTAGAAATCCAGCAAAGTTATAGACACGCCTCCCCAGAGTCCGGATCTTAACCCCATTGAAAATTTGTGGACACTATTGAAAAATAAAGTGGGAAAACGGAGCCCAAAAAACAATCAAGGGCAATCAACGAGAAGTCTGCAAAAATACCCTTATATTACGACATGAAAGGACTTATAAATTAAATGTCACGGCGACTCCAAACCTTAGTTAATTATTAGTTAATAAAGTTCAGCAGTTTATAGTTTACGTCCTTTTTGCCATTTGTATTTGCATTTTTACAAAGAATTTCTTGACAGCAGCATATTTGCTACTTTTTGGTTTTCTTTGTTTTTCTTGCGTTTTAGTTTCGATTTTTGCCATTTTTTTTTTTTTTTTTAATTTAATAAGTAATATCATGTTAACGTTGAATTTGTGTGACTATTTTCATTTTGCAAAGAATTACTTGACAAACTGTATGTACATTCATACACACATTGTCACTTGCTATAGAAATGAAATGCATACATAACGTACGTATGTACGAACACACATCCGCACACATATCCGATCACATGCTCTGGGACCAGTCGCCTCCTTGACAATCTTTCTGTCGCTGAAGCAATTTTATGTGACGCTTCTTTATATGAAATGACATATCTGTATATTGTATAGTTAGTGATAGTACTTAAATAGCAACAAAAAACGAAAACAAATGAAAAGCGGGGAGTTGTCACCTAACCGAACTAAAATTGTCGCAAATTGTTTCCTTAAATGCACAATAAATACGCGATTGCTTAAGGTTGCAATAATTGCCATTAAATTAAATTATTCTTAATTAATTATTTTTGACTTTGTTTTAACGCAAATCGCAGCATGGTGTCTACTTAAAAACTAAGTTCGAAAATATTTAAAAAAAAAAAGTGGCAACAGTGTAATGCCAATCGCTTGGCTATCAGACTTGATAGTTGGTTTAGTAAAATGCTAGTTTAGATGTAAATTAATCAGAAATTGTACACCCTATCTGCAGGTTTTTTTCGCAAGGACAATAATGGAATTCTGGTTACAGATGCACAGGAATTGCCATTAAATTAAATTATTCTTAATTAATTATTTTTGACTTTGTTTTAACGCAAATCGCAGCATGGTGTCTACTTAAAAACTAAGTTCGAAAATATTTAAAAAAAAAAGTGGCAACAGTGTAATGCCAATCGCTTGGCTATCAGACTTGATAGTTGGTTTAGTAAAATGCTAGTTTAGATGTAAATTAATCAGAAATTGTACACCCTATCTGCAGGTTTTTTTCGCAAGGACAATAATGGAATTCTGGTTACAGATGCACAGGAACACTGAGACTATAGAGAAGTCACTTATCTAATCTACTTGTGATCGTTGAAGAGAATAATACCGCCGATAGAGAAGCGTGCATAGAACCACCAATTCATGATGGCTCTCTTGTAGAATCACCGGATTATAACGTGGTGGTAATTAAAAAGCTGAAGATTAACAAAGCAGCTGGCTCCGATGAGTTGCCAACTGAGTTATTCAAGATCGGTGGCGAAGAGTTGGTAAGGCGTATGCACCAACTCTTATGCAAAATATGGTCCAGTGAATTAGAACGATTGTAATTTCAGTCCTGCTGTATGGCGCAGAAGCATGGACACTGACATCAACGGATACAGCGTCTTTAGGAGTGTTCCCCTTAGAGTTGGAGTCGAGTTTAGGACCCGTATAAACCATGAGCTGTATGAGCTGTATGCTGAGCTTGACATAGTCAGGCGCATTAAATTCCAGCGGCTGCACTGGGCTGGTCACCTCATCCGGATGAACCGCAAGGCTCCAGCACTTAAGGTTTACGACGGAAACCTGAACTTGATTGGTGGACTGCGTCAGAGACGACGTCCGAGCTTAAGATGGCAAGATCAGGTCTATGATGACCTGAAGAATGGTGCGCTTTCCTACGTGCGGCCTTGACAGATAGACGGTTGTAGAGCCACCTAAATAAGTAATATAAATCTAGACGATGTTTTTGTCTTTAGTGGTATTGGCATAAAATGGGACCAATGCATGGACATATTTATATTTTTATTTACGCCTCATCAGTCGATAAATATGGCTTTTAAGCGTTCAATGTTATCAGTTGCATCGTCGCTTTTCGATCGACTTGGCCTACTTTCCCCAGTCATAATTACCGCAAATATTATTCTGCAGGAGTTGTGGCTATTAAGACTTATCTGGGATGGTACTGTTCCTCTGGGAATACATTATGCTTGGATCGAATTATTGGCTTCGTTATTAGCACTTAGTTCCATCGCAATACCTCGTTTTTGTATGCGACTTCAGTTTAAGGACTTTCAATTGCATGGTCTTTGCGACGCATCTATTCATGCATATGGTTGCAGCATTTACTTTACGACAGTTGAGTCAACAGGCAATGTTGTAGTGCAGCAAATTACTTTAAAATCGCGCGTGGCTCGTACCAAAAAAAAAAGTCGATGCCAAAACTAGAGCTGTGTGGAGCTCATCTTATGGCTCTCCTATTTAGAAAGTTAATAGCCATATTAACAGTTCAACCAGCTCGTCTTATTTGTGGACTGACTCACAAGTTGTGTTACATTGGCTGACACAGAACTCAGCAACTCTATCTTCATTTGTCGGTAACAGAGTTTCCAGCATTCAAGAACACACTAGCGATGCCCACTGGAAATTCGTTCCTAGATATTGCAATCCAGCTGACATCGTATCCAGAGGATGCACTGTAACTAAGTTGCATTGTTCTATATGGTTTTCGGGCCCATCGTTCCTATTAAATCCGTCTATTGCGTGGCCTACATGTAAACTAGATGAAGTCGACATGGAAATTAAATGCCAAGAGAAACGTCGATCTATTTTTAAGGCTACAGTGCAAGGCAACTATCTGCTATAAGCTATTGACAATATTAGTTCGCATATGCATCAACTTTGTACAGTAATATGGATTCTGCGCTTTGCGTACAGTTTGAAGAAAATATCAATATCAGATACTGATTCACCATCACCGTTTGAGCGGATTCAGGGATTATATTGCATTATTTGGAATCTGCAGCACCAATAATTTGCTGAGGAAATTCAAATCTTGTCAAAAGGAGGGAACATTCGAAGTCTGCAAAAATATTCACCTCTATTGATTCACCGCTATTGATCCGAGTTGGCGGCAGATTGCATATGGCTAAAATCGACAATAATCAAAAGCATCCTATATTTTTACCAAGCCACGCATATCTTCGAATCCGAGGAAAGGTGCCTTACAAGATTTTCATCGCTGTTTTTATATGTTTAGCCATAAAAGCAGTACACATTAAAGTAGTGCGAGATCTGTCAACATAAGCTTTTCTGGCAGCTCTGAGACGTATGTTAGCCAGGAAAGGGTTACCATCACACATATTTTGTGACAACGCATCAAAGTTTGTTGGAGCGTGTATTAAAATAGCTGATCTGAAGTTGTTCCTATTTAAAGAGGCAAACCTACGCACCCTCGTAAGATATTGCGCTAATGAATTTAATAATTGTGTATTTATTCCACCCAGAGCACCACATTTTGGAGTAATTTGGGAGGCGGCGGTGAAGAGTGTCAAAGCTTTGACGCCTTATATTTGAAGAATTGAATACAGTTGTTGTGGAGGTGGAGTCAATTCTAGACTCTCGCCCATTATCACCACTGTCTGCAGACTCAAATGACTTTGAAGCCATAACGCCAGGACACTTCATTATCGGTGATGCACTTCGATCATTCCCAGATCGTTCGATTATTGATTTGAATGCAAATCACTTGGATCATTGGAAATTCATTAGTGCAATTAAGGAGCAGTTCTGGATTCGCTGGTCGCTTGATTACATTAATGAGCTACAAATGCGTGTAAAATAAACACAAGCTCCACCAAATCTAAAAACGGTTACTATGGTCATCGTACACGAAGACAATGTAGCTCCACAGCATTGGACTATTATTGTTGTTATTTGGGGAAAGGATGATAGAGTTAGAGTAGAGGACGTGAAGACACCTGTGGCGGCAGTTTCCATGTAAAGACAACATGGCAGTCGGAATATAGATCAATCTTCTTCTTGTTAATGTCAAAATAGAAAGGTAACAACTCAAATACTACAACAACAAATACTTTAAATAAAATATAGTGTGATATCATTCGCATACCACGCTTTAACTGGTGACCCTGACGTGATAAACAAACTCAGATGTCAACAAAATGTCAACAGCAACTGCAACAAGTATCAGCAAATGTTAAACAACTACAAAGACATTTTAACACTGGCTGCAAATAAACCAATTCCCAAGTTAATCAACATATCATCACATAGTCGCCATTGGTCCACCAGATTCAACGAAAGTACATCGGCTTACGCCGGAAAACCTTCGCGCAGCTAAGGACGAATTGAGTACCTGATGCAAAAAGGCCTATGTCGCCCATCCAAAAGTCAAACATTGATCCAATAGCAAACATTCAAACATTTCATGCAACTTTAACAGGCAAAAGTATTTTCTCCGGCATCGATCTGGAAAAAGCATATCATCAAATCCCAATGAATGCAGACGATATACCTAAGTCTGATATCATTACACCGATCGGATTATTTGAATTCGTATACATCTATGCAACGCCGAACAAACATTTCAGCGCCATGTCGATAAAGATTTTCGTGGTCTTGATTTCGTCGTACCGTACTTAGACGATATGTGCATAGCATCGAAAACAGAAGAAGAGTATAAAATACATCTTAAAGAGTTTGGATTGACAATCAATTTTGGCAAGTAGGTTTTTGGTCAAACGTCCGTCAAATTTCTCGGCCATCTCGTCTAAATACTACCAATCGGAATACTACTGATTCCGGAGAAAGTACAATCTTTTAAAGATTTCAAAAAACCTACAATCGTCATGGAACTTCGTCGATTCATCGCAATGATTAACTTCTACAGGCGTTTTCTGGAAGGAGCAGCTCACACACAAGACATATTGCAAACACTTATTCCGGGAAACATAAAAAACGACAAACGTAGTATTCAACCACAGAAATAGAAGCAGCATTTGAAGAGTTAAAATCTAAACGAACGACCGCCACACTTCTAGTATATCCATTGGAAAACGCCACATTGATACTCACAACAGATGCATCCAACACCTACAAGCGGAGGCTGTTGGCAATCTTCAAAAGCGTCAAACATTTAAGGACCAACTTGAAGGCAGACGATGGTAATCTACACTAACCACAAGCCAATTATTTTTGCATTCAAACAAAAATCAGAAAAAGCTGAAACAACAAAACTACGCCAGTTGCAATTCATTAGCGAATACACCACTGATATCAGACACGTGGATGGTAAAGAAAACGTCGTAGCTGATTTTCTTTCACGCATTGAATCAGGTCAATCTAGCACCATTGATTATTATCAAATAGCTGACGATCAACTCAAAGATCAAGAATTACAATCATTGGCCAATGGTAATCAGTTCAATCTAGCACCATGGATTATAATCAAATAGCTGACGATCAACTCAACGATCAAGAATTACAAGCATTGGTCAATGGTAAATCAAAACACAGCATTTCATTAACCAAAATGCCATTTCCAGGTTCACTTAAGACATATTTTCTGTCACGTGTACAACCCATTCGTACCACTTACGCATCCGAAACAACGTGTTCGGCCGTATTACACGAGCATATCACATCCCAGCGTACGATCCATGAAGAGACAAAGACAATGCATAGCATGCCAAAAGTCCAAAGTTTATCGGCACAACAAATCTCCACTGGGCCGATATGAGATTTGCGAAACGCAATTCGATCATATCAACGTCGATATAGTAGGACCACTACCACCATCGAACGAATATAGTTATATCATTTACAACGCATCGATCGTTTTACACGGTGGCCAGAAGCAGTCACCTGTAAAGTTCATAACAGCAGAGATAGAAGCATCAGTCATAATCGACAATTGGATAGCTCGTTTCGGCTTACCTACAAAAATTACAACCGATCAGGGTCGGAAATTCGAAAGCAATTTATTTAAGAAACTCAACGATAAACTGGGTATTCCACATCTTCGCACAACATCATTCCATCCGTCATCAAATGGAATCATAGAGCGTTTTCACCGCCTCCTAAAAGCGGCAATCAAATGCAACGACGGCACAAACTGGTTGAAAAATTTACCACTAATCATGCTGGGACTACGATCGACATTTAAAGAAGACCTTCAGACCATTTCAGCTGAATGGGTCTACATCAAAAACTTTTGCTTGTTCGTTTTCGCTTTCACGGAATTTATTCAACAATTCCGCAGAGTAACGAACAGCATCCGACCTACACAAAGAACGCGCCACATTATACAAATATCATTTGTACACAAAGCCCTCGAACAATGTACGCAGGTATTTGTAGGTAATAACACTGTTCGTACACCGCAACAGCAACCTTATGATCGACCATTCGATGATCATCAAACGATACGACAAACATTTCAAAGTACTCATCAACGAGCAAGCCGATCCGAACCAGCGACGATCTACAAGTACACCGATCCGAGCAGCCGACTCATAGCGCCAGCGACCAACCCAGAAAGCAAGATGTTCCATCATTAAAACCAACTAAAACACGGTTGGGTACGGCAGTTCACTTTCCTAGTTGTCTGCGTGATTAACATAACATAAACAATTCACAACAAAAATCAACACCACAGAAATTTATATTGAATGTCGAAACCAGGCCTCTTCGTCATCTAAATCCTTCACCAAGGAAAATAAGAAGACAGAATATTTCGATATTTAATTCACAATTTTATTCACAAGTTCATTAATCGCTTAATTTAGGATTATACATAATTTAGACTTATAATTTACTTAAGTCATACTACTCTGAAATACCTACTGCAGTACCTGAGTACCAGAAGCACTGCATTTGGACCAATTCTACTATTGTTCTTGAATACCATAAGTAATATGCTACACTACTGAAGTACCTGAATACCAGAAGTACTGCTCTCGCAAAAATTCTACTATAGTACATGAATACCTGAAGTACTATGCAACACTACTACAGTACCGGAATACCTGAAATACTGCCCTCAAACAAGTTCTACTACAGTACATGAAGTATTGTACTATGCTACTATATTACCTGAATACGAGGAGTGCTTTACTACTCTGCTGCTGAAAAGAAAACAGAGGGACAATATTAATAATTAATCTAACTAATTAATTAATCTTGTAATAATATATAATTGTAGAAAGTTAAAATGACACAAGCAGTTTAAAAATTTCTATAAATTGTAGATATTCTTAATCATAATGACGAAACAAATCGATCTGTATACCTACTTATGGCATTATCACCTTTCAACTTAAAATTCGTGGTAGTAGAGTGAATACGAAAAATTTTCACTGTACTGTACATACCGTGCATATGGTCAAAATACAAAACCCTATAAAGTATACATATTCCTGATCAGAACGACGAAACGAAATGTTCTGTATACCTACTTATGGAGTTTGGCGTTATCAATTTGCAACTTAAAATTCGTGGTAATAGAGTGAATACGAAAAATTTTCCCTTTAATGTACATACAATTGCACACTGTCAAAATTACAAAAAACAAAAGAAAAAATGAAAAAAGTGCCATTTCCAAAACCCAATAAAGTATACATATTCTTGATCAGAACGAATGGAATTTGGCGTTATCAATTTTCAACTTAAAATTCATGGTAGTAGAGTGAATATTAAAAATTTTAACTTTACTGCATACTGTCAAAATGACAAACAAAAGCATTCCAAAACTTTTAATGTATTAATTAAATTGATGCTTATTAATAACATATGCAATGGAATACTTTATTATAGTTTGCGTTAGCCTAGATGGTCAGTCCAAAGTCCTTCAGGGGGATCATATGTAGCACAATTTTGTTTGGCCCTTGTTATCAGTACGGTCATGTCTCTGCTGATGGCTTGGCTGACATAGTCGGACGAAAGTAAATTCCCTTCAAGCTTGGATAAAAGCTTACCGTGTGAGCTTCCACTGGTGTGGTTCTCTCAATGTAGCTGTGTTTATTCAACTCCAGGGAAACAAATCCCCAAATCTAAGGTGGAGTAGCATATGCCGAGGGATGAATGGTTATAGGGTAATCTAACCGATAATTTGCGAACTCGGGATACCTGTCGCCCTCCAGTTTACTTTTGACATCCTGTGGCATCTGGGACCAGGTAACCTTCTTTCCCGTCTACTCGTGGGAATTCATATGTAACAATCCAAATCAAACGAGCCTGATGCAGCTCTTAATGCATCAACAAACGAGCAGACCAGCACGATCGGGCCAAACTGCATGGTGACTGAGGTCTATATGGACTCAGTCATGTAGTCTTCGGGGACGGCACTTCCTAGTGTCAGTGGAGAGGTATTATAGGAAAATCTGTCCTCTGATTCCGATTCAGACAGGACGATTGTGGCCGTATCCCAAATCGTCATTCCAGACGACAGTGTACACCAGCACACTAGTAAACCTGGCTCTGGTCCAGGTTTCAAAATGTTCTCCTCTAAAGAGAGGCGTCACTCCAAACAAGCGCTAGCTAACGTCTACTCGAGGGGAAAAGCCATCGCGTACGCCAAAGCTACAGATGGACGGGCTCTAAATAGACTCCGTTCGGGGGAGAATTCCCCTGGAATTCACCCAACTAAAAAATCCAGGTCGACCAAAGGGACAGCGAAAGCTTCATATAGCCGTGTAGCGAGTAGCGTCAAGCTGGTTTTTTTTTCGGCTGACATTAAAAACTGTCCTCTTACAATAAAGCATATGGCACTACTGCAACAGGCAAATATCGATGTCACAATCGAACGTTCAACGTATGCGGTGAAGCCAGAATTCGAGGGGTGTGTTCCCCTTATTCTTATTCTTGTTGTCTGTTCCAGCAACGAGACGGCAACATGGGTTAAAGGTAACCTCAGTCGTATAAGGGCAAAGGTGAACTTTACCTTAAAACTATTGGAGGAAAGTGAGTTTCAACAGACACATTTGGTTCGTGGCTATATTCCCCACAGTGCCCTTCTCACAAACGAGAAGATTCTGGCGACCATTAAGGCGCAGAACAAAGTTTGAAACGCGTTGTGTCGTGTGGTACAGCGTGGTGTACAGGGCCAGCAACTACAGCTGCTTATATCAGTAGATGACGAGGCATATGCGGCCCTAAATACCTTAAAAGGTATTATCGCCTATTGGTTCGGTCATAAAAACATACATGAATATAAAAGGAAACAACCACGGCCATGTAGGCCCATCCGAGCCGGCACAGCAGAATACGGACCCGCAGCAACCGCTTGTCCAGTCCAGCTTTCCCCTAGTAGGGAAGCTGCCGGCGATGGGCCCAGAACGGGTGCCATCTCGGCGGCATTAGGTACACCTGCAGAACAGGTTTTGGACCTTCCAAAAGGCTGACCAAGTAGCCAAAAGCTAAATCCTCACCGACATCTGGTCCAACGAGGAAGGCGACGCCTAAACAGGCTCCCCCACCTAGAGGGACTCGGGGAAAGGGGTCCCGAGCGGGCAAAAAGGTGAGCCTTGTCCGGAAAAACATCAGAGACAAAAAGTGAGCACCATAAGGGTGCTCCAGTGTGCAAGCGGGCAACGGCCACAGAGTGCAGTTTCTTCGCCGAGAGGGCGACCACCCTGGCTCTCATTCAAGAGCCTTAGGTGGTATGTGGCAAAATCCGTGGACATAACTGCAAAACTGGTAAGTTAATCTACGACCACTCTGCAGAACTGCCCCGTACGTCAATTCTAATTGATAAGAAGATCAATTCCTTTCCACTAACAAACTTTATTTCTAGAGATTTAACAGCTGTGTTAGTGGATATTTCCACAGGAGTAGGCTACCAGGATATTGTCCTGGCCTCAGCCTACTTCCCAGGGGATGAACAAAACATACTACCACTTGAGGTGCAGCGGCTAGTGGAGTACTGTCTACGACCACTCTGCAGAACTGCCCCGTACGTCAATTCTAATTGATAAGAAGATCAATTCCTTTCCACTAACAAACTTTATTTCTAGAGATTTAACAGCTGTGTTAGTGGATATTTCCACAGGAGTAGGCTACCAGGATATTGTCCTGGCCTCAGCCTACTTCCCAGGGGATGAACAAAACATACTACCACTTGAGGTGCAGCGGCTAGTGGAGTACTGTCGCACGCACAACAGGTAGATCATTGTAAGCTGTGATGCTTACTCACAGAGGTGAGTACCTCTTAAATTATTTAATGAGATCCCAGCTCGAATTTGCAAATATAGGTTGTAAGCCTACACTTATAACAGCAGTTAGACAAGAGGTTCTAGATTTCACCCTAACTAGTAGGGGAATTATGGACTTAGTTTGGAATTAGCGAGCTTCAATAGAAGATTCTCTCTCAGACCACCAACATATACGCTTTGAAATTCCGGCGGCCTCTCTAGGGTCTAACTTCCTAGGAAAACTAACTGGCAATCGTACAACGAGCTCGTAGCCTTAAAAGTTGACGCAGCATTAGCTCAACTTACGAGCTGGAGCTGGCAGCGGACCTGCTAAACGAGATTTTATTGAGCCCGTACCACGATAGCACTGCTACACGCATGAAACAGAACGGTTAGGAAGCTTTTCAACCGTGCGAAAAGATTCGGTATGTGGGATGAATATAGGCCATCCCTAACCGAATATAACAAGCTTATACGTCAGTCCAACCGTGAATCCTGAAGATGGTACTGTGATGGTAAGGCAATTACAAAGGACAGACAAAATGACATCGGACTCTTAAAGAAAGAGAACGGTCATTATACCAACAGCAGATAGGAAACACTTGAACACCTGCTTCAAGTACACTCTTCTGGGTCCATACTTTAACAAACATCGTTGAACTCTCCCATTATAGAAAACATATAATAAACAGACGGAATTGCAGCCTATTTGGTATCATTCTTGACTAGGACAAAGTTCGATGGGCGAACATGTCCTTTCTGCCTTTTAAGTCCCTCGGGGGAGATGGCATTTTTCCGGCTCTGCTTCAGAACTGCTTAGATGTCTTGATCGACCCTCTATTAACTCTCATGAGCGCCAGTTTGGGTTATATACCGTAGTCATGGATGAAGATGTCAGTCGTCTTTATCCCAAAGCTGGGTAATAGACCCATGGAACTGGCCAAATCTTACAGACCTATCAGTCTTATATCCTTCCTACTCAAGACAATTGAACGTATTATTGACTGCCATATTAGGCAATCAATCAATATTTCATACCCCCTTCATGAACAACAATTCGCCTATATGAAGTGTAAATCAGTAGTGATAGGAGTTTTTCTTGATGTTGAGAGTGCTTTTCATAATACGGGCTATAGATAGCCTTACCATTGGCTGGGTTGAAGCCATGTTAAATCAACGTGACATATCTTCTTCTCTTCGTAATGTGACTGTCAGTATTAGGACGATGAAGGGGTGTCCTCAAGGAGGAGTCCTCTCGCCACTCCTTTGGTCCTTAGTGATAGACGAGCTCCTAATCGAGCTCAGTTCACAAGGGTCCTGGTCTCAGGGAGATTTGGGGATACGGTCTCGAACATAATGTGTTCAGCTCTTCAGACTGTGACCACCTGGTGTGCCAAAGAGGGCCTCATGATTAACTCACAAAAAACAGTCTTGGTACCCTTCTCAAGGAAGTACAAATTGGATCCAGTGTACATCCACAGCTCTCTTCTGGGACTTTCCGATGAGGTAAAGTTCTTGGGAGTCACCCTTGATAAAAACATGAATTGGAATATCTATCTCAAAAATGTTCTTAAAATGTTCTATGGTCTTGCAAAAGCATGTTTGGCCATAAGCTTGTATGGTGGCCTAAACTTCTGCAGACATAGGCAATAAGGCAGTGAGACAAACTGCAACGGCTTACCTGCCAGAGCATGTCGGGTGCCATGCGAACATGTCCCACTGCTGGGATGGAGGCGATCATCGGTCTACTTCCGCTGCACAATTTTATTCAATCCTCAGCAATAACAGAGGCTCTGAGACTTCAGACTGTAGACAGTCGGTGAAGTGGCAATCGAAATCTGCAATGTTTCAGAATGTTTGTCCACGGAACTGCGTTTCGGCAGACGCTTCTCAGTTCTTCTCCCCAGTCGATCAGACTGGGAGGAGGGCAGCCCTGTTACTGGACCATCTACGATCAATTAGTTCACTGATGGTTCACTTACCAATACAGGTGCGGGTTTCGGACCCAACACCAGGAGGTCCACGCCATCGAGGTCTGCGCCCGATATCTTTTAATTTAAGTCCAAAAGGGGTCAATATTACAATTCTTTCAGATAGCCAAGCGGCTACTAAACCATTATCCTCTTGGAATTTCTACTCGAAACTGGTTCTTCGATGTTACGACATCCTCCAACAACTGTCAATCGGCCGAAAAGTCGCTGTGTGTTGGGTACCTGGCCATAAGGGAATCGAGGGCAACGAAAGTGGTGATGAACTAGCCAGGCCTAGTTCGGCAACTTCTTTCATAGGACCAGAGCCTTTTTGCGGACTTAGCTGGGCTAAGTCAATATCTTTCATAGTAGATCGGTTTAAATGCACTGCCTCCCGGTACTGGATACACTATCCTGGTCTACGGCAGGCCACGCTACTAACCCTTCCTATATACCCAAAAACCAACGCACATATTAATAGATCTGACCTGAGGTTGCTTTGGGCTTTGCACCGGCCATCATCCACTGAGATATCACTTAAATAAATTAGGTTTCTCGTCAGATAGGGAGTGCAGACTCTGTCTTGATGATGACAAAACTAGTTTACATCTGCTTTGTGATTGCACGGCCTCGGCCTAGATAAATTAACCTAACCATATCCGGGCTAGGGTACAAAAGACAACTCCTTATGTCGCAGTGCCCGTTTCCGTGAGGGTGGCCCTCATTGAGTCTTAGGTAGCGTTACTGGCTGATTGCGCCTGTTTCGGCCTGGCTCCGGCATATACAGTACGTTACGCATGGTTATGGTTGCGTTAGCCTAATAATAAACAAAAGTAAGTAGTAATCTTAAAGTATTTAATTAGAGTAAGAGTAAAGACAACGATCAAAGACGATGCGAGACATTTGAAGGTTCACGAGAGACTACTCGCTGTGCGCTCGCAGCCTACATTAGCAAGGGACGAAGTTCACCATGCTGCCTGTTCAACATGCGTCGTGGTGTACATTCAGGATCTCTTTTAACACTCCTCCTCAACACGATGCATGTCGCATAACTTCAAGCCAAGCTGCGTTACAAAATAAAAATGTTTAATTTTGGCCAAGTTTTTCGTAAAAACGTCTGCAATTCGTCTTTCTTTAAAACCTCTCGAAGATGAAGTCCTTGACGTCGATATGAATTATTCGTGCATGGAACATCGGGTTTCTGGCCAACTGCTGCGCACCAAAGTTATCGCCGTACATCTGAATGGCTGATTCTGTAGTCATCAGCCCCAAGTCGATGAGTAAGTTGCGCATGTATACCACTTCTTTCGCTGCTGAAGATAATGCGATATACTCATCCACCGTGCCACTGTCGATTGCTTTCGTGACTTTTTGCTTTATCTTATCGTGCATAAAATATTTTCAAATCGGCTGTCTTTTTGCCAAATATCGAAGAATATGCTTTGCTGCCGCTTCATGTTCAGAGTGTGGATCTTTATTGCGCTGAGCTAGTTCATTTACGGAGTGCGCAATATCTGGTCGAGTCATTACTGAAAGATACGATAACTCGCCAATCAACCTCTGATACGATGTTGTGCCGACTTTGCGGCAATCTTTCTTGTTGCACACCTGAAAACCAGCTTCCAGTGGTGTAGACGTTTATCGACAATCAGTCATATGATACTGCTCTAGCAATTCTTTGATATACAGCTACAAGACACAGACTGTCGCCTTGCTTTGAGTGTAAGCAGGGTTCATTTACTGTTGGTACAAAACCAATGCGCCTCAATGTTTTATCCAATGTAGAGTTCCAAACACTACTTGACTGCTTTAACCCATAGATGCTCTTGGTCATCTTAAGAACATGGTTAGGGTAAGCCTCGTTGACAAAGCCTTCGGGTTGTTTCATGAAGACCTAATCTTCTAAATAGCCAGTGAGATATACTGTAACAACATCCATCTAATGTAAATAAAGCCAACGCAATCACCAAACGAGTCGTTGCGTGACGAACGACAGGTGCGAATGTCTCTTTGTAGTCGATGCCGTAGCGCTGACTGCAGCCTTTAGCCATCTGCTTCCTATTGGCTTCTTATCTTTGGGTAATTCTGAAAAGACCAAGTTTCATTGTGTACGGGAGATTCGTACTCCTCCTCCATGGATACTCTCCATAGCTCTCATTGAATTGATCAGCCTTAGAGTAGCTTTGAGGAACTTTGACGCTCGACGCAGATATCGCATTCAATATGTGATAATCCGTCCTTGGTCTTCCTGGTTTACCTGTACGAATGATGCAAGGTCTACCTGTACCACTTTTTCTTTCATGAACTTCACCTGCAGTACTTTCTACGTTGGGCCTAATATCTTCCCGCTCATCTCCTGAAGTTGCATCATCGCTCATTTTCAAATGACGACATGTCACTGGAAACTGACTGCTCAAATTGCCCCTTCAGGCTCTACAAAAATTACATCTCTGCTCTCAATAAGTTTTCGGGGTTCGTTACTGCATAAGCGATAAGCCTTTGCTGTGACTGAGTAGCCCATCAATATATATTCTAAGCCTTTTTGTGCGAAATTAGATTTCTTGTTTTTATCTAAAGCTATTGTTATTGAACCGAATACTCTTAAATGCGATACTACTGGTTTTCTTCCTGTCCAGATTTCATATGGTGTCACCCCAGCATTTGTTGATACTACATTTGTTATGACATGTATTTAACGAAGACTTCTCGATTGTTTTTGCTGACGAAGTTTCGCACAACCTGACGCGATTTGTGAGTCGGAAGAACAAAGACAAAAAAACTAACTAATTCAACGCTACCCACGACGTGTGTACCTGGCATGTCCCGTAGCTTCAGCCATTTTGTGTGGATTCGTTTGGATAGTGGGTAGGCTGCACAAATCGGTATCGATCGCTTCCATAAAGAAATAAAGAAAAAAATTGTTGTACACACGATACAAAAAGAAGGTACACTCTTGATGCTACTTGCATCCTTTCGAGAGCGAGAATATATATATATATATATATATATATATATATATATATATATATATATATATATATATATATATATATATATATATATATATATATATATATATATATATATATATATATATATATATATATATATATATATATATATATATATATATATATATATATATATATATATATATATATATATATATATATATATATATATATATATATATATATATATATATATATATATATATATATATATATTCTCGCTCTCGAAAGGATGCAAGTTTCATCAAGAGTGTACCTTCTTTTTGTATCGTGTGTACAACAATTTTTTTCTTTATTTCTTTATGGAAGCGATCGATACCGATTTGTGCAGCCTACCCACTATCCAAACGAATCCACACAAAATGGCTGAAGCTACGGGACATGCCAGGTACACACGTCGTGGGTAGCGTTGAATTAGTTAGTTTTTTTGTCTTTGTTCTTCCGACTCACAAATCGCGTCAGGTTGTGCGAAACTTCGTCAGCAAAAACAATCGAGAAGTCTTCGTTAAATACATGTCATAACAAATGTAGTATCAACAAATGCTGGGGTGACACCATATGAAATCTGGACAGGAAGAAAACCAGTAGTATCGCATTTAAGAGTATTCGGTTCAATAACAATAGCTTTAGATAAAAACAAGAAATCTAATTTCGCACAAAAAGGCTTATAATATATATTGATGGGCTACTCAGTCACAGCAAAGGCTTATCGCTTATGCAGTAACGAACCCCGAAAACTTATTGAGAGCAGAGATGTAATTTTTGTAGAGCCTGAAGGGGCAATTTGAGCAGTCAGTTTCCAGTGACATGTCGTCATTTGAAAATGAGCGATGATGCAACTTCAGGAGATGAGCGGGAAGATATTAGGCCCAACGTAGAAAGTACTGCAGGTGAAGTTCATGAAAGAAAAAGTGGTACAGGTAGACCTTGCATCATTCGTACAGGTAAACCAGGAAGACCAAGGACGGATTATCACATATTGAATGCGATATCTGCGTCGAGCGTCAAAGTTCCTCAAAGCTACTCTAAGGCTGATCAATTCAATGAGAGCTATGGAGAGTATCCATGGAGGAGGAGTACGAATCTCCCGTACACAATGAAACTTGGTCTTTTCAGAATTACCCAAAGATAAGAAGCCAATAGGAAGCAGATGGCTAAAGGCTGCAGTCAGCGCTACGGCATCGACTACAAAGAGACATTCGCACCTGTCGTTCGTCACGCAACGACTCGTTTGGTGATTGCGTTGGCTTTATTTACATTAGATGGATGTTGTTACAGTATATCTCACTGGCTATTTAGAAGATTAGGTCTTCATGAAACAACCCGAAGGCTTTGTCAACGAGGCTTACCCTAACCATGTTCTTAAGATGACCAAGAGCATCTATGGGTTAAAGCAGTCAAGTAGTGTTTGGAACTCTACATTGGATAAAACATTGAGGCGCATTGGTTTTGTACCAACAGTAAATGAACCCTGCTTACACTCAAAGCAAGGCGACAGTCTGTGTCTTGTAGCTGAATACGTATATGATATAATTTTGGCTTGCAATATGTACGAAGATCTGACAGATATAAAAGCCAGAATTGCACCCATTCAGAAGTTCGACGTTGTGGACAAGGGTCTTATGAAATACTTTCTGGGTATTGAAGTCCAACGCGACGGAGATACTGGAGCAATTTGTATTATTCAGCAAAAGTATATCAAAGAATTGCTAGAGCAGTATCATATGACTGATTGTCGATAAACGTCTGCACCACTGGAAGCTGGTTTTCAGGTGTGCAACAAGAAAGATTGCCGCAAAGTCGGCACAACATCGTATCAGAGGTTGATTGGCGAGTTATCGTATCTTTCAGTAATGACTCGACCAGATATTGCGCACTCCGTAAATGAACTAGCTCAGCGCAATAAAGATCCACACTCTGAACATGAAGCGGCAGCAAAGCATATTCTTCGATATTTGGCAAAGACAGCCGATTTGAAAATATTTTATGCACGATAAGATAAAGCAAAAAGTCACGAAAGCAATCGACAGTGGCACGGTGGATGAGTATATCGCATTATCTTCAGCAGCGAAAGAAGTGGTATACATGCGCAACTTACTCATCGACTTGGGGCTGATGACTACAGAATCAGCCATTCAGATGTACGGCGATAACTTTGGTGCGCAGCAGTTGGCCAGAAACCCGATGTTCCATGCACGAATAATTCATATCGACGTCAAGGACTTCATCTTCGAGAGGTTTTAAAGAAAGACGAATTGCAGACGTTTTTACGAAAAACTTGGCCAAAATTAAACATTTTTATT
This sequence comes from Leucophenga montana, assembly GCA_035044765.1. Classification (NCBI taxonomy): domain Eukaryota; kingdom Metazoa; phylum Arthropoda; class Insecta; order Diptera; family Drosophilidae; genus Leucophenga; species Leucophenga montana. Next base: position 47,075 of record JAWNNQ010001768.1, read on the forward strand.
TTGTAACGCAGCTTGGCTTGAAGTTATGCGACATGCATCGTGTTGAGGAGGAGTGTTAAAAGAGATCCTGAATGTACACCACGACGCATGTTGAACAGGCAGCATGGTGAACTTCGTCCCTTGCTAATGTAGGCTGCGAGCGCACAGCGAGTAGTCTCTCGTGAACCTTCAAATGTCTCGCATCGTCTTTGATCGTTGTCTTTACTCTTACTCTAATTAAATACTTTAAGATTACTACTTACTTTTGTTTATTATTAGGCTAACGCAACCATAACCATGCGTAACGTACTGTATATGCCGGAGCCAGGCCGAAACAGGCGCAATCAGCCAGTAACGCTACCTAAGACTCAATGAGGGCCACCCTCACGGAAACGGGCACTGCGACATAAGGAGTTGTCTTTTGTACCCTAGCCCGGATATGGTTAGGTTAATTTATCTAGGATCTTGTCTTGCCAAGGCCGTGCAATCACAAAGCAGATGTAAACTAGTTTTGTCATCATCAAGACAGAGTCTGCACTCCCTATCTGACGAGAAACCTAATTTATTTAAGTGATATCTCAGTGGATGATGGCCGGTGCAAAGCCCAAAGCAACCTCAGGTCAGATCTATTAATATGTGCGTTGGTTTTTGGGTATATAGGAAGGGTTAGTAGCGTGGCCTGCCGTAGACCAGGATAGTGTATCCAGTACCGGGAGGAAGTGCATTTAAACCGATCTACTATGAAAGATATTGACTTAGCCCAGCTAAGTCCGCAAAAAGGCTCTGGTCCTATGAAAGAAGCTGCCGAACTAGGCCTGGCTAGTTCATCACCACTTTCGTTGCCCTCGATTCCCTTATGGCCAGGTACCCAACACACAGCGACTTTTCGGCCGATTGACAGTTGTTGGAGGATGTCGTAACATCGAAGAACCAGTTTCGAGTAGAAATTCCAAGAGGATAATGGTTTAGTAGCCGCTTGGCTATCTGAAAGAATTGTAATATTGACCCCTTTTGGACTTAAATTAAAAGATATCGGGCGCAGACCTCGATGGCGTGGACCTCCTGGTGTTGGGTCCGAAACCCGCACCTGTATTGGTAAGTGAACCATCAGTGAACTAATTGATCGTAGATGGTCCAGTAACAGGGCTGCCCTCCTCCCAGTCTGATCGACTGGGGAGAAGAACTGAGAAGCGTCTGCCGAAACGCAGTTCCGTGGACAAACATTCTGAAACATTGCAGATTTCGATTGCCACTTCACCGACTGTCTACAGTCTGAAGTCTCAGAGCCTCTGTTATTGCTGAGGATTGAATAAAATTGTGCAGCGGAAGTAGACCGATGATCGCCTCCATCCCAGCAGTGGGACATGTTCGCATGACCTCTTGATGAACTTGCATCCTTTCGAGAGCGAGAATATATATATATATATATATATATATATATATATATATATATATATATATATATATATATTATATCTCGCTCTCGAAAGGATGCAAGTTGCATCAAGAGGTGCCATGCGAACATGTCCCACTGCTGGGATGGAGGCGATCATCGGTCTACTTCCGCTGCACAATTTTATTCAATCCTCAGCAATAACAGAGGCTCTGAGACTTCAGACTGTAGACAGTCGGTGAAGTGGCAATCGAAATCTGCAATGTTTCAGAATGTTTGTCCACGGAACTGCGTTTCGGCAGACGCTTCTCAGTTCTTCTCCCCAGTCGATCAGACTGGGAGGAGGGCAGCCCTGTTACTGGACCATCTACGATCAATTAGTTCACTGATGGTTCACTTACCAATACAGGTGCGGGTTTCGGACCCAACACCAGGAGGTCCACGCCATCGAGGTCTGCGCCCGATATCTTTTAATTTAAGTCCAAAAGGGGTCAATATTACAATTCTTTCAGATAGCCAAGCGGCTACTAAACCATTATCCTCTTGGAATTTCTACTCGAAACTGGTTCTTCGATGTTACGACATCCTCCAACAACTGTCAATCGGCCGAAAAGTCGCTGTGTGTTGGGTACCTGGCCATAAGGGAATCGAGGGCAACGAAAGTGGTGATGAACTAGCCAGGCCTAGTTCGGCAACTTCTTTCATAGGACCAGAGCCTTTTTGCGGACTTAGCTGGGCTAAGTCAATATCTTTCATAGTAGATCGGTTTAAATGCACTGCCTCCCGGTACTGGATACACTATCCTGGTCTACGGCAGGCCACGCTACTAACCCTTCCTATATACCCAAAAACCAACGCACATATTAATAGATCTGACCTGAGGTTGCTTTGGGCTTTGCACCGGCCATCATCCACTGAGATATCACTTAAATAAATTAGGTTTCTCGTCAGATAGGGAGTGCAGACTCTGTCTTGATGATGACAAAACTAGTTTACATCTGCTTTGTGATTGCACGGCCTTGGCAAGACAAGATCCTAGATAAATTAACCTAACCATATCCGGGCTAGGGTACAAAAGACAACTCCTTATGTCGCAGTGCCCGTTTCCGTGAGGGTGGCCCTCATTGAGTCTTAGGTAGCGTTACTGGCTGATTGCGCCTGTTTCGGCCTGGCTCCGGCATATACAGTACGTTACGCATGGTTATGGTTGCGTTAGCCTAATAATAAACAAAAGTAAGTAGTAATCTTAAAGTATTTAATTAGAGTAAGAGTAAAGACAACGATCAAAGACGATGCGAGACATTTGAAGGTTCACGAGAGACTACTCGCTGTGCGCTCGCAGCCTACATTAGCAAGGGACGAAGTTCACCATGCTGCCTGTTCAACATGCGTCGTGGTGTACATTCAGGATCTCTTTTAACACTCCTCCTCAACACGATGCATGTCGCATAACTTCAAGCCAAGCTGCGTTACAAAATAAAAATGTTTAATTTTGGCCAAGTTTTTCGTAAAAACGTCTGCAATTCGTCTTTCTTTAAAACCTCTCGAAGATGAAGTCCTTGACGTCGATATGAATTATTCGTGCATGGAACATCGGGTTTCTGGCCAACTGCTGCGCACCAAAGTTATCGCCGTACATCTGAATGGCTGATTCTGTAGTCATCAGCCCCAAGTCGATGAGTAAGTTGCGCATGTATACCACTTCTTTCGCTGCTGAAGATAATGCGATATACTCATCCACCGTGCCACTGTCGATTGCTTTCGTGACTTTTTGCTTTATCTTATCGTGCATAAAATATTTTCAAATCGGCTGTCTTTGCCAAATATCGAAGAATATGCTTTGCTGCCGCTTCATGTTCAGAGTGTGGATCTTTATTGCGCTGAGCTAGTTCATTTACGGAGTGCGCAATATCTGGTCGAGTCATTACTGAAAGATACGATAACTCGCCAATCAACCTCTGATACGATGTTGTGCCGACTTTGCGGCAATCTTTCTTGTTGCACACCTGAAAACCAGCTTCCAGTGGTGCAGACGTTTATCGACAATCAGTCATATGATACTGCTCTAGCAATTCTTTGATATACTTTTGCTGAATAATACAAATTGCTCCAGTATCTCCGTCGCGTTGGACTTCAATACCCAGAAAGTATTTCATAAGACCCTTGTCCACAACGTCGAACTTCTGAATGGGTGCAATTCTGGCTTTTATATCTGTCAGATCTTCGTACATATTGCAAGCCAAAATTATATCATATACGTATTCAGCTACAAGACACAGACTGTCGCCTTGCTTTGAGTGTAAGCAGGGTTCATTTACTGTTGGTACAAAACCAATGTGCCTCAATGTTTTATCCAATGTAGAGTTCCAAACACTACTTGACTGCTTTAACCCATAGATGCTCTTGGTCATCTTAAGAACATGGTTAGGGTAAGCCTCGTTGACAAAGCCTTCGGGTTGTTTCATGAAGACCTAATCTTCTAAATAGCCAGTGAGATATACTGTAACAACATCCATCTAATGTAAATAAAGCCAACGCAATCACCAAACGAGTCGTTGCGTGACGAACGACAGGTGCGAATGTCTCTTTGTAGTCGATGCCGTAGCGCTGACTGCAGCCTTTAGCCATCTGCTTCCTATTGGCTTCTTATCTTTGGGTAATTCTGAAAAGACCAAGTTTCATTGTGTACGGGAGATTCGTACTCCTCCTCCATGGATACTCTCCATAGCTCTCATTGAATTGATCAGCCTTAGAGTAGCTTTGAGGAACTTTGACGCTCGACGCAGATATCGCATTCAATATGTGATAATCCGTCCTTGGTCTTCCTGGTTTACCTGTACGAATGATGCAAGGTCTACCTGTACCACTTTTTCTTTCATGAACTTCACCTGCAGTACTTTCTACGTTGGGCCTAATATCTTCCCGCTCATCTCCTGAAGTTGCATCATCGCTCATTTTCAAATGACGACATGTCACTGGAAACTGACTGCTCAAATTGCCCCTTCAGGCTCTACAAAAATTACATCTCTGCTCTCAATAAGTTTTCGGGGTTCGTTACTGCATAAGCGATAAGCCTTTGCTGTGACTGAGTAGCCCATCAATATATATTCTAAGCCTTTTTGTGCGAAATTAGATTTCTTGTTTTTATCTAAAGCTATTGTTATTGAACCGAATACTCTTAAATGCGATACTACTGGTTTTCTTCCTGTCCAGATTTCATATGGTGTCACCCCAGCATTTGTTGATACTACATTTGTTATGACATGTATTTAACGAAGACTTCTCGATTGTTTTTGCTGACGAAGTTTCGCACAACCTGACGCGATTTGTGAGTCGGAAGAACAAAGACAAAAAAACTAACTAATTCAACGCTACCCACTACGTGTGTACCTGGCATGTCCCGTAGCTTCAGCCATTTTGTGTGGATTCGTTTGAATAGTGGGTGGGCCGCACAAATCGGTATCGATCGCTTCCATAAAGAAGTAAAGAAAAAAAATTGTTGTACACACGATACAAAAAGAAGGTACACTCTTGATGCAACTTGCATCCTTTCGAGAGCGAGAAACAAATCAAACTATACACCTAGATCACGATCAACCTCAACCTCTAACACTTACTGCTGCACACTTTACTTCTTTGGCAGCTCTCTACCCTCCCAACCATGATTCTTTTAGATATTGTCAAGAATCCCTTCAAAATGGTTGATGACAATTAAATTTCAGACCAAACTAAAATCTCTAGCATATTATTTTATAATTCATATCAATTTAATAAAGTTAACCAACAAATTTAAACTTAACGTTAGATACCAAGTAAATTTTCATTGAATATTTAAATATATATATATATATATATATATATATATATATATATATATATATATATATATATATATATATATATATATATATATATATATATATATATATATATATATATATATATATATATATATATATATATATATATATATATATATATATATATATATATATATATATATATATATATATATATATATATATATATATATATATATATATATATATATATATATAGATATAGATATATATATATATATATATATATATATATATATATATATATATATATATATATATATATATATATATATATATATATATATATCTCTCTCTCTCTCTCTCTCTCTCTCTCTCTCTCTCTCTCTCTCTCTCTCTCTCTCTCTCTCTCTCTCTCTCTCTCTCTCTCTCTCTCTCTCTCTCTCTCTCTCTCTCTCTCTCTCTCTCTCTCTCTATATATATATATATATATATATATATATATATATATATATATATATATATATATATATATATATATATATATATATATATATATATATATATATATATATATATATATATATATATATATATATATATATATATATATATATATATATATATATATATATATATATATATATATATATATATATATATGTGCGTTTATAAAAAGTAGAGACGAGAAAAGAAAATCTATTTTAGAATTCATTACAATAATGTGCTTCGTGCATATTTTCCACGTCCTTACTATCTCTCATTACGTTGCAATTTGTCTTAAAAATAATAAATGTATTGAAACAAAACGAAATTAACTGAAATTTAGTGACTTTAAAATAAAAATATATATACACCCATAATGCTATGAAAAAGAATGTGTATGAATTTAAATAAAAAGGATCTAATAAATTCGATCTAATAAATTTCATTCAAAACCTCTTAAACTTCTGTGCGAATATACTTATAAAAAAAAATCTTGAAAAAAAAGCGAATATAAATTATGAATGTACAAAAAAATAAATGGGTGCTGTGCCCAGATACCAAAATATTTAGGTTAAAAAAAATCAATGATGGTTGAATCAATATACCGTTTAAATATTATATATATATATTTAATATTTAAATATTTAAATATTTCATCAGAAGGCCTTCTCCAAGATGTGTAGATTTTTGCTATATAATGAAGATAAAAATTTAGATTCGCTTCGCTCTTTGCTACCTAAAATCGCACTCTCTTAATTTGGATTAATTTTAATGCTTAATTTTAAGATAACTGTATTACAATTCTGAATTAATAAAAAAATCTCTTAACAACATAAATCTTGAATTTAGCACTAGAGCTAGCGAACAGCATTAGAATCGAATTTACAAAAAATTAGTAATTATAGTTACCCGCTACACCAAATACGTTTAGATTCCATGTGCAGATCATCATACTATAGAGACAAGGGGGGTATTCGACGCCCTTCTTACAACCGCATGCTTCCAAAAAGAAAATGTCTTCCCTTCCAGCCAATGCACTCCTACTGTATATATATACCGGTTTCAAGACACGCCGTTACTCTTTATAACCTCAATGATTTATAAGGTGATTTCAAGGTTACAACGAAAATTTTCCATTTCACGCCTCCATCTGCGAATTTGCAAATATCCCGCACATCACTCACAATTATTAATTTTTTTTTTTTAAATCTTCATGTAATGCTTACCCCACCACTGATTTTGCAGCCACATGTGCAGCGTGAGAAAGAGGCGCGACAAAGAGCAAAAAAACACTTTTTTTTCTGTGTTGCCCAGATAAAATTCACTTGCTTCGTTTTTGTAAAAACTATTGTAATTAATTAAATACAATAGAGAAGCGTCTATAAAAATTATTTAACAATTGCGTTTTTAATTTATAACTGTACACATATATACGTATACAAACGAGCTTCAATGCACTTGTATATAGCTTTGTGTGTCGATAGTGGACTTTGAACTTGATTTTTGTATGTTTGTACGGCAATAAAAGGTGACTTATTTTACACAAACGTGTGCATGGCCGGCTTTGATGCTACTAAATATTAATACAAATGTATACATCTTAAAACCGCACAACTTTACTCATCGAGAAGAGCGCACTAAAAATGCCATGAGAAGTTATTATGATGTGCTTTCCACCACCCAATACCCGATTTAAACTTTCCACCGATGACAGAAAGTTCACAACCTCAGCTTTAGCTTCTCAATATTTGTCCTCAACTTTGCACCTTGTGGATAATCGATCATTAGCTCGTGCTAGTACTTCGATTCTCCTTACGACTTTACAGTTTGACGATCATCTGTTCAATTAGATTTTAGAGATTAGTATATCCTATAAACTGTATTCCCTTATGCTTCTAAAACACTTTACAGTTTCATGAGCACTACTGATCTCAAACGCACTTCCGCTTTTTACAAAAAAATTCCCTTTCTACTACTACGATATTCGACTTCAGGTAACACAGTGCAAAGCAAGTTACGAGGCACAACATCGTAATTTGAAAAAGTGTTACCATATCATGAATATCTTGGCTTTATGTCTTTACCATGATAAGTAGCTATTTTGCCAGTTTTCTCATCTTGGAGTGTATATAATGAGTTTCCTTTTGTTGTTAAAACCTTAGCTTTAATGAAGACTGGGGCAAACTTAGAACATAACTTGTGACCAGCATTACTTAAAACAAAGTTTCTACGAAAAACTAAATCTCCAACCGAATATGTGTTTTTATTACTGCGCAAGTTGTATCGCTTTGCTGAGCTCTCAAAAGCTTTCTTTATATTATGCATTATTTCAGTATGGATAAGAGTTAATTTGTCTGGTCTAGATACAGTTATATCTGAACTGCAAAGACTCTCCAAATTCTTTAAGAGATCATACTCTTCACCATAATTTACCATTTGTTGGCCGAAAAGTGCATAGTACGGAGTAAACCCAATGGTTTGGTGATAAGAACTACGCAGTGACTCGGCTATTTCAAGGATATAATTATACCATTTTGATTGGTCCTTTTGTAAATAAGCTCTTATGCCTGCAATGATGGACCTATTTACACGTTCACTTGCATTGGCTTGTGGGCTGTACACAGCAGTAAGAGTATGCTTAATACCTCTCTCATTCAAAAACTTTTTAAACTGTGCTGACTTGAACTGAGTACCGTTGTCAGATAGTATACATTCTGGCTTACCAAATATTGAAAATACACTATCTTTTAGATAATCGCATATTAATGAGGCATTCAATTTCTTTATTTCCTTAGTGGAAATTTAGTCATATGATCAAGAACTATTAGGATAC